>JACXGI010013608.1:0-20497 GCA_016801175.1 Esox masquinongy | reverse complement strand
GTATTACGGTTCAATACATCATATATAGTGATGTACACCCTTGTAATCCCTATAGTCTTTACACATTAGCCTTTCTAAGATGCATGGTCAATGTCGTTGCCTGGTGAAAAGTTTTCTTCCTGCAGGCTGTGGTTCCCATAGCAACCCAAACTATACACGGAATGCTTCACGAAGGTGGCTACATAAAATATACATCGAATCCGGACAATTATGGCGATTCAATTTTCATTAATATTTATGCAAATGAGCACAGAGCGCTCCATCCGCGGATCCGCGGATTGAGACTCGGAAGTTAAACCCTTTTGAGCATCTGTGGGGCATCCTCAAACGGAAGGTAGAGGAGCGCAAGGTCTCTAACATCCACCAGCTCCGTGATGTCGTCATGGAGGAGTGGAAGAGGACTCCAGTGGCAACCTACTCTGGTGAACTCCATGCCCAAGAGGGTTAAGGCCGTGCTGGAAAATAATGGTGGCCACACAAAATATTCACACTTTGGGCCCAATTTGGACATTTTCACTTAGGGATGTACTCACTTTTGTAGCCAGTGGTTTAGACATCAATGGCTCTGTGTTGTGTTAATTTGAGGGGACAGCAAATTTACACTGTTATACAAGCTGTACAGTCACTACTTTACATTGTAGCAAAGTGTCATTTCTTCAGCGTTGTCACATGAAAAGATATAATCAAATATTTACAAAAATGTGAGGGGTGTGCTCACTTTTGTGAGATACTGTATGTATACTGCTGTGAAGGATATTAAAGATATCAAGTTGCAGTTGACTTAATTTTTCACATGCACAGAAACGCAGATTTTGTTGGACATGTACAATGACAATGTGGATAAGGTAATAAAAATATTCAGGCATATGAAAATAGTGAGTAAACATTTAATGAAAGTATAAAAATGGTAACTTCAATTAAAAATACATTTATACATCACAAGACAGTTTGTGATGCTGTGATGATGATCAAGCTGTAAAGTGAATTGTCTATGATGTTTAAGTACAGCAGGATAGTGAATATGGGGGATGGAATAGCCCATTTGGGACATGCTAAATTTCTTTAGTCTCTTCTTTAGTCCAACCAGGCCTCACAGGGCCCAACCAGGCCTCACAGGGCCCAACCAGGCCTCAGAGTACCCAACCAGGCTTCACAAAAGTCTGTAATAAATTTTATATATATTGTTTGCTAAACAAATTATGGTTATTGTTTAAAAAAGTTATAACTTGAAAGAGTGAAAGAGTTAATTCAATCAGTAGCAAACGACATGTGATTCAACAGCAGTTTTAAGCCCACAGAGCTCCACAGAGCCCAAGTCCCACCCACCAGCCCACAGTGCCCTGGCAGACAGTGCCCATCTGCAGCCAGACCTTTCTCTCCTTATCCCCTCTCCCCAACGCCCACACCCCTCTCCAACATCAAGTCCTGTCTTAACAGCACCTGGTTCTCCTGGTACTCTCAAGCGTCTCAAACTCCTCCTAGCTCCCCATCCAGCACCAATGTCCAGAAGTGGAAACTACCTAGGGGTCCTCTGGACACTGCCATTACAGATTTCACAATGCATCTTGTATTATTTTTTATATCTTAAACAAATGTAAAGTTAGCAAATCTTTTTTATATATTTTTTTACTTGTGCTTAAACATACACTCATTGGCCACTTTCTTAATGTTGCAAAAATACTATTGTAGCTGGAAACGGTTGATTTTTAATGGAATATCTACATAGACATACAGAGGCCCATTATCAGCAACCATCATTCCTGTGTTACAATGGCACTTTATGTTTGCTAATCCATGTTTAGCATTGTAAAACGCTATGTGACTCAAAAACCCTTTTGCAATTAGATAAGCACAGCTGAAAACTGTTGTGCTGAATAAAGAAGCAATAAAACGGTCTTTATTTAGACTAGTTGAGTATCTGAAGCATCAGCAATTGTGGGTTTGATTATAGGCTCAAAATGGCCAGAAACAAAGAACTTTCTCCTGAAACTCATCACTCTATTCTTGTTCTGAGAAATGAAGGCTATTTCATGTGACAAATTGCCAAGAAACTGTAGAGTACAACGATGTGTACTATCCCTTTCACAGAACCGCTCAAACTGTGTCTAACCAGAATAGAAAGAGGAGTGGGAGGCCCCGGTGCACAACCGAGCAAGAGGACAAATACATTTGAGTGTCTACTTTGAGAAACAGACACCTCACAGGTTCTCAACTGGCAGCTTCATTAAATAGTATCCATTAAACACCAACGTCAACAGTGAAGAGGCAACTCTGTGATGCTGGCCTTTTTTTCCAATCTTCCTCTGTCCAGTGTCTGTGCTCTTTTGCCTTAAAATAACTTAATCTGTTCTTTTTAATGTCCAGTCTGAGATATGGCTTTAACTCTGCCAAGAAGGCCATCATCCTGGAGTCACCTCTTCACTGTTGACAATGAGACTGGTGTTTTGCAGGTATTATTTAATGAAGCTGCCTCTGTATGCCTATGTAGATATTACATACAAAATCAACCCAGCTAGTGACCCCAAACCTTGGAACACTAATGTATTTACTTTAACATCATGTCTTGTGTGGTTATTGTGTAACCACTGAAATGTTCAACGCTGTTTTGAGTGCTTAACGAGTATCAGGTACTGCAGGAGCTTGTACCGTCTGTCAATGGCATGTCTATCTCTTTATCAGAAGCTGCATTGTTCACACAAACCATTAATAAAGTGCAAATGTATGGTCTACACGTTGGATAAGGCCACACAAAAATTCTTAAACAATGCTTAAAAAGGAATGTTATTTATTATTTATGACTAATTAATAAAGAATTCCTCGAATCTTTCAATAATGATAATAAATGCTTTATTGCATGAATTTATTCTTACCATTATTATGGTTAACTTCTTAAAATGGGCATGTAGTCCCATCAGTACTCGATCAGTGCATGCATACAAGGAATGTTCAGTCATCCCTCGTCTTCTATCTGATTTGCAAAGCTATATATGGTGGTTAAAATGTGTTAATGGGCTCCTTTGATCTGTCCATACTCGATCTCTGTTGCTGAGGGCTGCTTCTTTTTTTGCTTTCTTTGCTTCTGTACTCTCACATCAGCATAGACAACATCTTCATTATTTCCACTTTCTGGAAATGAAAGAGGGAAGCAAAAGTTCAATCTGGAAATGAAACAAACTATTATGTTCATTCACAATAATTATTTTGAATGTGTTACCGAGCTCAGTGTCTGGGTGGAGTAATGGTGCACTGGTAAACCAAATCAAGAGCTCTGAAATTGTGAGTGACACAGCTGCAATGTGGGAAAGGGTTATTTTTCATTTAGCAAAAAAATTGGGGTGGTTCAAGACCAAATTGTCCTGCAGTGGCCTGGTAAAAAAGTATTAATCTCAATCCCACTGAGAATTTGTGGTACTACAAGCATAATTTTACCAACATGATCAACCCAGAGAGAATCTGATGAAATCAAGATTGAACTCTTTGGCCTGAATGCCAACAGTCATGCCAGGAGGAAACCAAGCACCGCTCTTCGCCTGGCCAACACCATCACTACAGTGAAGAATGATGGTGACAGCATAATGCTCTGGGGATGTTCTTCAGTGGTGGGAGTGGAAGATTAGTCAGGATTGAGGGAAAGATGAACAAAGCAATGTAAAGAAAGGTCCTTGATGAAAACCTGCTCCAGACAGCTCAGGACCTCAAACTAGGGAAAAGGTGAATCTTCCAACAGGACAACTACCCTATAAACACAAACAAGACAACACTGGAGTGACATCGGGACAAGAATGTAATTGTCCTTGGGTGGCTCTGCCACAGCCCGGACTTGAAACCCGATCTAACATCGCTGGAGAGACATGAAATGTGGCTGTCCAGCAACATTCCCATCCAAACTGACAGATCTTCAGAGGATCTGCAGAGAATGGGAATGGGGGAAACTCCCCAAATACAGGTGTGGCAAGCTTGTAGCGGCATATGCAAGAAGACTTAAGGCTATATTGGCTGCTAAAGGTGCTTTAAGAAAGTACTGTGTGAAACATTCATGTAAATGTGATATTTTAATTGTTTTTTAATATAAAATTCTAAAAACCTGTTTTTGCTTTGACATTATGGGGTATTGTGGGTAGATAGATAAGGAAAAAAATCTATTCAATTTAATGCATTTTAGAATAATGCTGTAACTTAACAAAAATGTTAGACAAAATGAAGGTGTCTAAAAACTTTAGACTATTTCAATGATATTTGCCAAAGCATTAAAAATGTTTAATAGAAAAGCGAATGTGGTCATATAATTAACTTATATCTGGTTACACAGATAACTATGAAAAGAATGTCCACAAGGATATGGATATTTGAACCAAAGGGCCTATTTCACCTTTAATCAGTAACTATTGTCTTACTGGTAGACAATAATTTCTTTAACAAAACTTAAGAGTTCAACACAGATTAAGCAGACCTACTTTTGTAAAAGAATGGGACATTTTAATTTTGCCTTTAGAGTCTAATCAATTCATTTTTTGTATCAAAACCATAAACAATTCCTGGTCAGACGAGAAAGTCCTTACAACCGAGATAAAAATTAACATTACAAATTAGCAATTAGCAAAAATATTTTCTATAAGCATTGAATAATTTGGGCACAAAAAATTAGCTTGAAGAATTCAGGGACTGATTGCAATTTAGACAACTGGTCAAATGTTTTAGAACACCAAATGTTTTCAATTTTTTTATGAAATTCAAACAGTTTAAAGTCTTAATGTACTCTGAAAACAAAATTGAATCTAAATCAAATAAATTGTACAGATATAAAAGCCAAAAACACACATGGCATTTTTTCTACAATGGAAATCAAATATTGTTTGGAAAGTTCGTTCCAACACTGTTGAAGAAGTTCCCACTAATGTTACCTCCTTGTAGGTTGCTTTGCTTTTACCTTTCTGCCCAGTTTCATCCCAAAACCAGCTCAATGGGTTTTAACTCTGCAGACTGTACTGGCTATTCCATGATTTGAAGCCTACCGTCTTGTTCTTTTCTTCTAAGGTAGTTCTGACATAATCTTGAGATATGTTTTGGATCATTATCTTGCAATAGGATGAACCCCTGACCAGCTAGGCGTACACCAAAAGGTGTTGCAAATGCTGCGGTAGCCGAATTGGTTCAGGGTGCCACTCATTCTGTGCAAGTCGCCAACTGTGGATCCAGCAAAAGAGCTGCAGAACATCATGCTTCCTCCTCCATGTTTGACAGTTGGTGTCACACACTGAGGAACCATCCTATCACCTACTCAATGGCATAAAAAAACCCTGCGTGACAAACCTAAGATTTCAAATTTTGAATAATTGGTCCATAAGACCTTCTTCCAGTCTTCAATAGTCAGCTGGTGGTGCTTCATAGCTCAGAAAAGCATCCTTTTCTTATTTTGCCATCTTAGCAGTGGCTTTCTTACTGCCACACGAAAAGGCAAAGAATTTTCTTTACAGTTGAAACTGAGATTTCTTTCGCAAGTAATCTACAAGAAAAATATTGAAATTGACACAGAATTTATAAAATAAGATATAATCAAACTGATCAATTATTACAACAAATATGAACCTGGGGGACTAAAACTCTTAAAAATCAGAGTTTTAAACAGTTTGAAGCCTCAATAATAGTGGCATTATCATTTCATTCCATTAATTTTTTATTTTATTACTGTTTTCCATTATGCATATTTAAATCCAGCATTTCTTGTGGATTAAAAACGAGGTAACGTCTTTCTAAATTAAGCAGTATAGAGTTGGTAACAATTCCAATTAAACCTGCAGAAGGAGCAGACCAAAAAAATTATGTGACTGTACTCTAATGCATTGATAAAGGAAAGACCAACATTTGATAACATTTGCATCATGTTTATCAATTACCAAGTTTGAATTGAAAGGAACATATGTGCTCTATAGAAATGTAATCAACCAATTGTAGCTCTACTACAAAACTGGAAAATTCACCAGTTTAATTTAAAGTCAAAACAGCATGTACAATTCAAGTCATTTGGGAACAGATCTTTGATCAACCAATATCAAAAACCCAGCAACATCACTAAACATTGGCTCAAATTCTATTTTTGCCTGAAAACTATATCAATAAATAAACCCGCCAAAGTCCTTTTTTTTCCACACAAACTGTCATTACAAAGTCTTATTGAAATCACTCCATTTGGCAACACTAATATCAAACAACAATACTGACAAAGCCATTTGTGGATTTCAGTTAAAGATATTATATAAAATTCTTAAAAAAAATTACTTTGAAGGAACAGAAAAATTCAAAATTCTAAAGGGACAGAATTATTCATCATGCAAAATGTCTTGTGGAGGTTATAGAAATGGAGCTTCAGTGACAAACCGGTTTACAACATGTACTTCCCCATCCACTAAAAGCCAATCAACAACAAAACCTACTCAACCTTCTTACTCACTGACATATATTTTTGTTTCTGTACCTGTTACAATTAACTCTGCACCAGCTACAGCACCTTGACATTACATATGAAACACTGGGTCAATATGACAAGTGGTTCACAAGTATTCAATCAGCATTATAATAAACATGCTACCACTGCATGGTAAGGGTTCATTTACCTATAGTTACCCTATATTTTCAAAAATCAATATGAAACTTGACATAGTCACTCACTGTAGTGTGGTCACTTTATCACATATTGGATTCAAGGTCATAATAGTGACCTATATATTTTATGCATCAATCTGCCATTTTGGAATGCATTGCTTAGCTTTTATAAAACTACATTTATATGTGTATCATGGACCAACATGTAAAATCTCAAGTCAATCGACCTTATGGTTTATGAGGAATTAATTTTGTTTTTGCATAAATTCAAAATAGTGGACTTTATATGTTCTTGAGGTAAATTTATTAATCATGACAATACAGATGAACATACACATTTTCAGGACCATACATTCAAGACAAATTACAAACAGCCTATTGATATGGACTGCCAAATTACAAAACCTTACACCACAGACTACTTGAGTTATTAGATCATTACCAAGTAAGATAATAGGTAATACTATGCAGGACACCTAAATATATTCTATAATTGCAGTGATTATGCTTATCTACCCCACCCAAACAAAACGAACAAAATGAAATAATGTGTTAACATTGTCATAGTATCACACTCTTCTTATGAACGTTGCTGCAATGGAGACTAAAGAAAGTTGATGTTGTTGTTGCTGTCTCAATAGTCAAATTGTTTACCGTAAAATGTGCTAATAATATTCTAGAATCCCAATGCCTGACTCATTGTCTCAGTAGAGAAATATAATTGAAATTATCATTGTTTTACCATGTTCAATTCTTTTAATGTTCCATTTCATGTAATGTTTGAAATCCTTAAAATTATTCTAATAATTATCATAAATGCAATACAGGAAGTATAACTGTCAATTGAATGTATCAAAGCAACTAGACAACACCTCACAGGCACATCAACAGAATGACTCGGACCTTCAGCCCTTTGACTCATACATCCCTGTCTTTCATCACTGTATTCTACATTAAATAAAAACTTAACTAATGGGACTGTAATTTCAAGACATTTAAATTGAAAACTTTTACCTGTTGGTTTTGTCCTTTTGCACCACTTTTTCAAATCCAGAATGGTCACCACCAGCATCAATAGGGCAAATGCCAGGAGTGTAAATGCAGCTACAGTTGAATAGTAACCTTTTTCCAAAACAAATCCAACAGTTCAATTGCTGACAGATTCATAACAAAAAAGTTAATTGGTTCTCTACTCCTGTGCCTTAATTAAATATGGGCTGAAAAAGCTTGACTAAACACACACGATGCCAACCAATTCAAGAACAATAATGGGCAGCTCTACAGAAAGTGGTTCTAGACTAGTAATGCGCAGAAATTGTGAGGATTTACTGTACCTCTACATCTATGAAGATCTGTGCTGATGCATTCTTTACTTATTTCATTCTTTGCCACACAGGACAGATTTCCAGGCATTTGGTTGCCCATAAACATGACAGGACCTGTGCTCAGGATGTTATTGGACAAGCAATCCTGCCCGATCCAGTTAATCACCACCTGGTCTCCTTTATCAACAGAGCAGGTCAGAACAATCGTTCCGTTATGACAACAAAAGTATCTCACCTTTGGTTTGGTGACTGGTTCTGAAATGCAAATGATGGACAATATCTTACTAAAAAAAATGTGGACCACGGAAAGTCAGTCAACACCCAAAACAAATGAGAACATGAATTATAATCAGTTCAAAGGAAGCAATTAGTGGACTAGGGTGATCCGGTAGACAAGACCACTGCATTTAATCTTTCCACAGATCTTTTATCTTTCCACAGTGTCTCTATCCAATCAAGCAAAAAATTCCTGAAAATACATCTTAACAAGCAAATAAATTGAACCAATGAATAACAAATGAATGTTAAATATACAAATCCAATAAGAAAAAGATAGCAGCATTCAAATAAATCATAGACAATAATTATTGTGCTAAATCATCCATGACACATATTTCATTGGAGATTATCAAGAACCTAATGTAAAAATATCCAATAATTACAAAAGACTCACCTAGCATACAGAGCTCAATGATCCACTGGGATATTAGACTTCCATTACCATCATATTGTTCCACTGTATAATTTTCCCTGCCTGTCGCATGTCCTTTGCTAATCATCAGTGTACCATTTGGAAATATCTTATACCTTTCAGCGAAATTAGGCAGTATTTTGGAATATTTAACTATATACATATCTGAATGTTTCCATCTCATGTCAAATCCAGGTGTTAATTGTGCTAAATTAATTTTTCCAGGGTCAAGGAGTATGGAGTCTCCTTTACGTCCAACTACTCTGATTGTCTCTGCAACAGCTGAAAATAACATTTTTCAGTGCTTTAGGGTAGAGCAACAATCTCGTTATGTATATTCATCAGATTTATTAAATATGATTAAAATGTACAACGTACCATGGCTTATATGAAAATGAAGAAGCACCATCCATATTGAAGGCATTCTACCAGATGTAAAAACTCTAATACTCAGAGTAGAGGACATGTTTGTAAATTACAAAGTTCTTCAAGAAGTTAGTTTTTATTACGCTGTTGTATTTGTGCTTCCTGTCTGAGTTATGTTTCCTGTAATGTGAAAAATGCCCCCCCTCTACTGCCAGCTGCAAAGGTCAACTTCAGAAGCACATGACATCACAGCATATGAGTTTGATGATACCAAATATGTGCCATGCATGTCAAACAATGATGCATGTTATTTGCATTTACAAGATTCACACATTGGGTGAATGTAAAGGTTATGGGCATTGGCAAACCTATTGTTTCAAATGGCTATGAGAAATGATGCACCGTTACAAACATTATGAACCACGACTGCACACCACCATTTTCTGCTCAGGTCCCACTTCTATTTATGACTTGTGGGTTGACCACAGGCCCAGGCTGAGCTAAACTACTGGGTTGTAGAAACCCAGTAACATGTGATACGTTTGAGGGACGCAGTTCAAATCGTTTTTTGCCTTGTTTTATTTTGACCAACAACAGCTCTTTAACCCTCCTGTTGTGTTTGTTTCTTGTTAATTAATTCTGTATCCCCAGTCCAAAATGAGAGCATATAGCTGATTATAAATCCATAATAATATATATGTTATCATCTAATGTTGTGTTAGATCTTTTTATCAACCTAAGGTCTTGTGAACATTACACGTTTTGAACTTCTGTTTGCTATTTATGGCCAATAGGCCTCATTGACCTGAGGTCATACAACTAGTTTTTGAGTAAAAAAAGCATAATGTGTGGATTATTTTGAATACAACAAATACTTATATTAAAACATATTGTGCTATTAATCACTGATTATGGTAACACTTTGCTTGAAGTGTAGTGTCATAACAGGGCTATAACTCTGTAATAACCATGTCATAATATGTTATGTCAGCTGGCATAACATGTCATATCCTGTCATAACATGGTCACAAAATTGTAATGACACAATTTTGAAATGTTATAACATATATTGCATTTTTGTATGACTGGTTATGACACCTACGCAAGTCTTTCAAAACAAAACAAACCATTCTGTAACACCAGTCTTCTTATGAACAGTATTATTATATTATATTTCATTATACAAACTCGTTATGTAAAGAAAAACAAAAAGCAATGGTGTGCAAATCATTTAATCCCTATAATCAATAGAAAATAGTACCAAGACAACATATCAAAAGTTGAAACTGAGAAATGTTTTTGCTTCTTGGAAAATACATGCTCACTTTGAATTTTGATGCCAGCAACATGTTTCAAAAAGCTGGGACAGAGGCAAAAAAAACTGGAAATGTTGTGTAATGCAAAAAAATGTAACCTGGTGGAATATCACACAACTAATTAGGTCAATTGGCAACAGGTCAATAACGTGATTGGGTGTAAAAATATAATTCCAGAGAGGATGGGCCTGTCAGAAGTGAGGATAGGGAGGGGTTCGTCACTCTGTGAAAGACTGCGCAGGCAAGCAGTTCCACAATTCAAGAATAACGTATCACAACGTAAAATTGCATTGTATGTGAACACTATGTCACAGCATCCACAAATGCAAGTTAAGAGAAACCATACATAAACAACATCTCTGTGCCTTCTCTGTGTCTGAGCTCATTTTAGATAGACTGAGGCAAAGTTGAATACTGTCCTGTGGTCTGACGAATCAAAATCTGAGATTACTTTCAGAGGTTTGCATACCCTGGCAGAAATTGTGAAATTTTGGCATTGATTTTGAAAATATGACTGATCATGCAAAAAAAGTATTTTATTTAAGGATAGTGATCATATGAAGCCATTTATTATCACATAGTTGTTTGGCTCCTTTTTAAATCATAATGATAACAGAGATCACCCAAATGGCCCTGATCAAAAGTTTACATACCCTTGAATGTTTGGCCTTGTTACAGACACACACAGGTTAAAATGGCAATTAAAGGTTAATTTCCCACACGTGTGGCTTTTTAAATTTCAATTAGTGTCTGTGTATAAATAGTCAATGAGTTTCGTTAGCTCTCACGTGGATGCACTGAGCAGGCTCGATACTGAGCCATGGGAAGCAGAAAAGAACTGTCAAAAGACCTGCGTAACAAGGTAATGGAACTTTATAAAGATGGAAAATGATATAAAAAGATATCCAAAGCCTTGCAAATGCCAGTCAGTACTGTTCAATCACGTACTAAGAATTGGAAAATTCAGGTAACCTCAGGAGAAATACAGGCTGCTCTGGAAAAAAGACAGTGTGATTGTTTCAAGGAGCACAATACGACGATACTTGAACAAAAATAACCTGCATGGTCGAGTTGCCAGAAAGAAGCCTTTACTGCGCCAACGCCACAAAAAAGCCTGGTTACAATATGCCCAACAACACCTTGACACACCTCACATCCTCTGGCACACTGTAATTTGGAGTGACGAGATCAAAATAGAGCTTTATGGTCACAACCATAAGTGCTATGTTTGGAGAGGGGTCAACAAGGCCTGTTGTGAACAGAATACCATCCCCACTGTGAAGCATGGTGGTGGCTCACTGATGTTTTGGGGTATGTGAGCTCTAAAGGCACGGTGGAATCTTGTGAAAATTGATGGCAAGATGAATGTAGCATGTTATCAGAAAATACTGGCAGCCAATATGGATTCTCTGCACAAAAGCTGCGCATGGGACACTCTTGGACTTTCCAGCACGACCCTAAGCACAAGGCCAAGTTGACCCTCCAGTGGTTACAGCAGAAAAAGGTGAAGGTTCTGGAGTGGCCATCACAGTCTCTTGACCTTAGTATCATCGAGCCACTCTGAGGAGATCTCAAACGTGCGGTTCATACAAGACAGCAAAAGACTTTGCATGACCTGGAGGCATTTTGCCCAGACGAATGGGCAGCTATACCACCTGCAAGAATTTGGGGCTTCATAGAGAACTATTACAAAAGACTGCACGCTGTCATTGATGCTAAAGGGGGGCAATACACATTATTAAGAACTAAGGGTATGCAGACTTTTGAACAGGGGTCAGTTAATTTTTTCTTTGTTGCTATGTTTTGTTTTATGATTGTGCCATTCTGTTATGAGCTAAAATTGAATGTGAATCCCATAATATATAAAAGACACGTAAAACTTTTGAGCACAACGGTATACAGGTTTTGGAGCAAAATATGCTGCTATCCAGACATCTTTTTCAGGGAAGGCCTTGCTTATTTCAGCAGGACAATGCTAAACCACATTCTGCATGTATCACAAGAGCATGGCTCTGTAGTAAAAGAGTCTAGGTGCTAAACTGCCCTGCCTGCAGTCCAGACCTGCCCGCATTGAAAACATTTGGCACACGATGAAATGACAAATACAGCAAAGGATACCCGAACTGTTGAGCAGCTGCAATTCTATATCAAGCAAGAATGGGACAACATTCCACTTTCAAAACTATAGCAGTTGGTCTCCTCAGTTCCCAAACGCTTACAGGGTGTTGTTAAAAGAAGAGGTGATGCGACATAGTGGTGAAGACGCCCCTGTCCCAACTTTTTTGAAGTGTGTTGCTAGCATCAAATTCAAAATCGGCATGTATTTTTCCAAAAACAATACCATTTCTCAGTTTCAACATTAATATTTTGTCTATTTTCAGTCACAACTAGAGAAATGATTTGCACATCATTGCATTCTGTTTTTATGTGCATTTTACACAGTGTCCCAAATCTTTTGGAAATAGGGTTGTAAATGCTATATCAATATAATTATGCATGAAGTGATGTCAAATATTTACCTTCTGCGTTTGTATGATTATATTAATGATGATACTCCTGTAACAAATAGCTAACATGAACCCTACATGACCAAAATTCAGGTAGCTTTGTTTACAAAAGCTGTTCTGTAACCATCAATAACCAGGATCAGTCGCAAAACAATGAACGGCCTTCACGGTTCTGGATTATCCATAATTAGATATGAAACTTGATACCATTTTATGTGAAACAGGGACCTTGGCCTAATTGATAAGGAAAATTGGGTGATTTCACAAAAATTGGTTTAAGTGGGTACCACACTCATGATCGAAAAGAAGTTAATGCAGTTTGATACACCTTTAGATTATAACATGGTTCTTTGTAGAACCCTTCATATAGTGTTCTAATATGCAAGGATTTTTTTGAAGAATCCTATATTGAACCCTCTGCAAAGAGCTATTTAAACAAGGTTCCACATAAGGGACAAATCAACTTCTACTAACTTTCTTTTTGGTAAGAATGACCTTGGCCTAGCTACAGTGTTTCCCAACCCTGGTCCTGGTGACCCCAAGAGTTGCCTGTTTTTTTGTTTCTGGTTAATAATTTTTTACATTAGTAAAGTGTGTAAGTGAGGTAGTGATTGTAGGGTACAATTTAATCAGGTTTATGAGTGCTAGGGCAAAAACAAAAACATGCACTCCTTTATAGAAATCTCTGATTAGCATTTGTTGGAAGAAGTACAGTTGGGTTATTTTCAAATCAGTTTTATTGACCAGTCATAAACAAAGTTAACTTTTTCCAGGTATTTTAGGTTTAACTCAGTCGTCCTTACATAGACTGTGCAAATCTAAGGACGACTGCAATCAAACTGTATTTGATTTCAACTAATAACTTTACAAGCACATTAAAAGATAACATTGCTATTCTTTGACATTTTCAGAATGGATCTAAGAAGAAAAAACAGTGTGAGGAAATACATGTACCACAGACTGCAGAGGTATTGATTACTATCAGGCCTTGTCCATAGAGAGTTTATAAATTTTAGTGGAAAATTAATTTCATTGAGTTCTTATTTACTGGTCATTCCATTAAAACCTATGTGAGAATGCTATTCATAGACTTTAGGTCAGCATTCAACATGAACATCCCCTCTAGGCTGGTCAAAAAACTCCATGAACTGGAGATCAGCCCCTCTCACTGAAAATGGACTTTAGACTTCCTAACCGACAGACCCCAGTCTGTCAGGTTAGATAACTTCACCTCCTCCACCCTGATCCTGAACACTGGTGTTCCACAAGGCTGTGTGCTGAGCCCCCTCCTATACTCCCTCTTCACCCACGACTGTGTTCCTGTACACAGTTCCAACACCATCGTCAAGATCGCAGACGACACCATGGTGGTAGGCCTGATCAGTGACAATGACGAGTCAGCCTACAGGGAGGAGGTCATGTACCAGGTGGCATGGTGCGCTGACAACCCCTGGCCCTCAATGCAAAGAAGACCAAGGAGCTCATTGTGGATTACAGGAAGTCTAAAGGCTGCAGTCACACCCCAGTTCTCATCAATGGCACTGAGGTGGAGCGTGTGTCCAGCTTCAAATCCTTGAGTTTCCACATTGCCGAGGACCTCTCCTGGACCCTCAACACCTCAACCATGGTCAAAAAGGCACAGCAGTGGCTATACGTTTTGAGGAGCCTGAAGTCCGTCTGTCTTCCCAGATCCTTGCGAACTCCTACCACTGCACAATCGACAGCATTCGGACGAACTGTGCCACAGTGTGGTTTGGCGGATGCTCCGTGGCTGACCGGAAGGCCCTACAACGGGTGGTGAAAACCGCCCAGCACATCACTGGTGCCCAGCTCCCAGCCATCGTAGACCTTCTGCGCAAGCGGTGTCTGTGTAGGGTGCGCGGCATCATCAGGGACACTTCACATCCAGGCCACAAACTGTTTGCCTTCCTGCCATTAGGCAGGCAGTACAGGTCTCTTCGTTTCTGCACCAGCAAGCTCAGGAACAATTTCTTTCCATCTACTGTAACCCTGCTGAACTGTGTGACCCATCAATAACCATACCCCCCCACCACTTAGTTCTTCCTGTCAGGGACCTTGTTGCACTACTCGCTTGCACTACTGGACTCTGACACTGCCTTGCAAAGTCTGATAAGTATGTTTTCAGTTGTTACATGTACATGCCTACCTCGGGAACCTCATTGCTGCTATCCCTGCATTTCAGTTGCACATGCCACCTTGAACCTTCAATTTGCCTGCACTGCATATTTAGAATTGCCATTGTACCTGCATTTTTCAGTTGTTGTCTACCTCGGGAACCCCATTGCTGCTATCCCTACATTTCAGTTGCATACTACCTTACACCTCCAACTTGCTCGATTGCACAGTCAGAATTGCCAATTTGTACTTGCATTTGCCTCATTGCACAACTATTCATTCCCCACTTGTACATACTGTACATTATACTTAATGCTTGTACATTTTCTGCCCTCCCCTATTTTCCTTCATCGCTCATTTAGAATTACCATTTGCACTCTATTTGCATTCATTGCACATCTATACATTCAATTTGTAACATACACTATACTTAATACTTGTACATTTCCTGCCCTCTTCTATATGCACTTCTGGTTAGATGCTAACTGCATTTTGTTGTACTGTACTTCTACTGTTCAGTGACCATAAAGTTGAATCTCATCTAATCTAACTAAGAGTTCTCTCTGTATGCATAATACATTACAGGCACTAAAAGATGTGTTTTCCCTGGTCAACATCTTCTGTTTTCCTTATCTGTGTTCAGGGACAATAATGGTATGTACCCATGTATTAATTGCATTATGAATATTAATAACTTTCCGTATGTATTGTATTCTGTTTATTGATCAGAAACCTGCATAACTGTCATGTAGAATCCAGTGTAGTAAATGAAATGTGTTAGCCTGGGCCAGAATGTGCTTAAGACTGTTCAGGAACACCAGAGCTATGCTAGGTCAGTATGCTCTGTTCTTAGATGTGATTATGGCCACAACTGAAGGTGCCAGGCCTCTACCTAACCTACATGAAGTTGGCCCCCCACCCAACCCAAAATTAAATGCAAAATAGGGTCAATTGTTTGTGCTGTTTGTGCAAGTTTGTGTCGTTAAAATTTTGTTTGTGGTGCTATCATTTTATAAATATTAAAGAATATTTTAGAGGTCATTTTGAGGTCTCTCAGCCCCACAAAAGTCTCCTAATTCACCCAAAATAGTCTTGTTTGTTTGTGCTTCATTTGTGCCCAGTTTGTGGCGTTAAAAGTCTTGTTTGTACTGCTGCAGCGTTTTATATATTAGACATTTAATTATAGGTGATGGCATCACCAGCCACCCAACATGCTCCAAATTGACTCAAAATAGGTTCAGTCGTTTGGGCTCCGTTTGTGTGGGTTTGTGATGGTAAGAGTTTTGTTTGTGCTGCTACAGTTTTGATACATAATTTACTTTTCTACGGGACAGCACATTGGCTTTACTCTCTTTCCACTGTAGCTCTGTCCTTACTTCTTCAACTGTATCGGTAAGAATGTCACAAAAACGAAACTTTAACCGGCACAAATGGAACACAATTGATTGAGCCTATTTTGAGTGAAAATGGAGTATGTTGGGGGGCTGAGTGACCTCGAAATGATCTATAAAATTTTGTTTAGGACTAATATCTAGAAAATGACAGCAGCACAAATTGAGCACAAATAATTAAAGGTATTTTACCTGCATAATTTTGGTTCTCCACCCAACGCAAAACTACAGCAAAATAGGCATAACACTCAAACTGCCAGGCCTGTCAGACCCCTGGTATCTGCCAGAGCCGAACGCCATTTGGCATCATTAGCATACGAATCGTCCCTATTAGCATACACATTCTCCTCCTCTGCATCACCATCCAGTCAAAGCATCAGTTCATCTACCCGGGTCGTCATCAAACTATATAGAATAATCCAAAAAATAATGAATTACAGCATTTTTTGTTTAAAATTAATGAATTTGAAGAATACAAGAATGTGTTTCTATTGAAGGTCTTATCATATGAAAAAAAACGATTAAGAAAAGAATACGAAGAATGATTATTTCTAAGAACAAGTTTATTAGACCCTACAAATGTATAAAATGAAAATTACACAACAATTAAATTATTCAAAGATACATTTATTTTGTTTTTTAAATTTATTTTTGTTTTCATTTTGATCTCATTTTGATGATGTACAAGGTAAAATAAGAGACATTATTGACCAGTTTGTGACGATCATAGGACATATACATGAATAGCCATAAATAGGCCTAAAGCACGGTTGCTTGATAAATATGATACATTTTAAAATATAACACAGGCTACAGCCTATTCGTAAAAATAAAATTGATAGATCCAAGTATATGCATGCATTTTATTTGAATATTCAATTAGCAGAGTAAACAGATTTACAGTAGCCTACATAGTTATGGTGCCTCCCCTGATCACGCCTCCCTCCAGGGAAGCTCGAATACATTGCTCCCTGTAGCCGGCCTATTAGCCACCACCGTCTATTCTTCCGGCTGCTAGCACTTCCCGTATTACGCATTACGCTTTTCAGCTTAGTAAACCCTTGTTTCACCGTTCATCCTGCACCTGATCTCCTTTGAGCAGTAATGAGGTTCCTGAGGTAGGCATGTACATGTAATAACTGAAAAAGAATGTAAACAACATGTACACAGTTTCAAAGAATGATTTATAGTAGCCTACATGAAAATATAGAAAAGTAATTTGTCGATTGTATTGATGAAAAATAGTAACGAGTAATATGTTTGCTGAATTGATAATTGGTGATTGTTGGTATTTTGTTTCGTTAATAATTATTTAGGGTAATGCATTTGTAGACTCTTAATAACCAGTAAAATAAGCAGCGAAAATTCAAAGAGAGATGATAGGATGTGTATGTGATTTTGTTTCTCTCCCAATAAAAACAGTGAGATGTGATATGTTTGATGAATTGGTAATTGGTGATTGGTAAAGAATGTCTGGCATTTCTTTTTGTGAATAATTATTTAGATTTACATTTTAGATTTACATTTGATGAATTAGCGTACACAAGAAGCTGAATCTCCTATTGAAACCAAGGCTCTAATCATTCATCAGGGAGTATCGGCCATTCATCCACTGACGTCATGCATTCAGTGAGAGGTGATAAGAGCCGGGGTACCATTAGCGGCTGCCTGGGTACCAATGCTAAGTGTTGTGGGCTGTTGGCCGATTAAGTCGGAAAACGGGGTAAAAAAAACAGTTAAATAGACCCTAAATACTTTTCCGTTTGTGAGTTTAGAATTCTGACAACAGAACAATACATACAGCCCTCCCACAAAAGTGAGTACACCCCTCACATTTTTGTAAATATTTGAGTATGTCTTTTCATGTGACAACACTGAAGAAATGACACTTTGCTACAATGTAAAGTAGTGTACAGCTTGTATAACAGTGTAAATTTGCTGTCCTCTCAAAATAACTCAAAACACAGCCATGAATGTCTAAACCCCTGGCAACAAAAGTGAGTACACCCCTACGTGAAAATGTTCAAATTGGGCCCAATTAGCCATTTTCCCTCCCTGGTGTCATGTGACTCATTAGTTTTACAAGGTCTCAGGTGTGAATGGGGAGCAGGTGTGTTAAATTTGGTTTCATCGCACTCACACTCTCTCATACTGGTCACTGGAAGTTCAACATGGCACCTCATGGCAATGAACTCTCTGAGGATCTGAAAAAAAGAATTGTTGCTCTACATAAAGATAAGAAGATTGCCAAGACCCTGAAACTAAGCTGCAGCACGGTGGCCAAGACCATACTGCGGTTTAACAGGACAGGTTCCACTCAGAACAGGCCTCACCATGGTCGACCAAAGAAGTTGAATGCATGTGCTCAGCGTCCTATCCAGAGGACGTCTTTGGGAAATAGACGTATGAGTGCAGCCAGCATTGCTGCAGAGGTTGAAGGGGTGGGGGGTCAGCCTGTCAGTGCTCAGACCATACGCCGCACATTGCATCAAATTGGTCTGCATGGCTGTCGTCCCAGAAGGAAGCCTCTTCTAAAGATGGTGCACAAGAAAGCCCGCAAACAGTTTGCTGAAGACAAGCAGACTAAGGACATGGATTACTGGAAGATAAACTTATTTGGTTCAGATGGTGTCAAGCGTGTGTGGCGGCAACCAGGTGAGGAGTACAAAGACAAGTGTGTCTTGCCTACAGTCAAGCATGGTGGTGAGAGTGTCATGGTCTGGGGTTGCATGAGTGTTGCCGGCACTGGGGAGCTGCAGTTCATTGAAGGAACCATGAATGCCAACATGTACTGTGACATACTGAAGCAGAGCATGATCCTCTCCCGTCAGAGACTGGGCCGCAGGGCAGTATTTCAACATGATAACGACCCCAAACACACCTCCAAGACGACCACTGCCTTGCTAAAGAAGCTGAGGGTAAAGGTGATGGACTGGCCAAGCATGTCTCCAGACCTAAACCCTATTGAGCATCTGTGGGGCATCCTCAAATGGAAGGTGGAGGAGCGCAAGGTCTCTAACATCCACCAGCTCTGTGATGTCATCATGGAGGAGTGGAAGAGGACTCCAGTGGCAACCTGTGAAGCTCTGGTGAACTCCATGCCTAAGAGGGTTAAGGCAGTGCTGGAAAATTATGATGGCCACACAAAATATTGACACTTTGGGCCCAATTTAGACATATTCACTTAGGGGTGTACTCACTTTTGTTGCCAGCGGTTTAGGGGCTGAGTGACCTCAGAATGACCTATAAAATGATATACGACTGAATACTGATTCTGATAAAATAACAGTTCTGGTTCTATTAGATCTTAGCGCAGCAGTTGACACTGTAGATCATAGAACACTTATAGATAGGCTGGAAAATTGGGTAGGACTCTCCGGGACAGTCCTTGATTGGTTCAGATCTTATCTAGATGGCCGGAGTTACTTTGTCACCATTGGTAATCATGAATCTGATAGGGTGGCTATGACTCCCTAACTGTTCCACAGGGATCAGTTCTCGGACCACTTCTGTTCAATCTCTATAAGCTACCTCTGGGCCAAATTCTACAGAACAAAAACATTAACTACCACAGCTATGCTGATAATACTCAAATATATATGGCTCTTGAACCGTATGACAACAGCTCAGTAGACTCTCTGTGTCACTGTATAGAGCACATAAATACCTGGATGAACCAAAATTGTCTAAAATTAAACCAAGAGATTATTGTGTTTGGCAACAAAAATAAAAGAACAAGTATTAGTAAAGAGCTAGACTCTCGGGCCCTTAAAACCAGGGATCAAGTGCGTAATCTTGGTGTTCTAATAGACTCAGACCTCACATTTAACAGTCTTATCAAAGCGGTCACCAAAACAGCATTCTATCATCTAAAAAATATAGCCAGAATCAAAGGCATGGTGTCCCAAAAAGACCAAGAGAAGCTCATCCATGCTTTTATCTCTAGTAGGGTTGACTACTGTAATAGCCTCTTAACTGGACTCCCCAAAAAGACTGTAAAACAGCTGCAGCTCATTCAGAATGCGGCTGCTAGAATGTTAACCAGGACCAAGAGAACAGAGCACATCACTCCGGTTCTTAAATCTTTACATTGGCTTCCAGTCAGTTACAGAATAGATTTCAAAGTGGTGCTTTTAGTTTATAAATCTCTGAATGGTTTAGGACC
>JACXGI010013607.1:0-20497 GCA_016801175.1 Esox masquinongy | reverse complement strand
AGCCACTGCTCCTTTGCATCGAAAGGGGCCAGTTGAGGTGGTTCGGGCATCTGGTAAGGATGCCCCCAGGCCGTCTCCCTAGGGAGGTGTTCCAGGCACGTCCAGCTGGGAGGAGACCTCGGGGTAGGCCCAGGACTAGGTGGAGAGATTATATTTCGACACTGGCCTGGGAACGCCTCGGGATCCCCCAGTCAGAGCTAGCAAATGTCGCTCGGGAAAGGGAAGTTTGGGGTCCCCTGCTGGAGCTGCTGCCCCCGCGACCCGATACCGGATAAGCGGATGAAGATGATGGTATCGGTGCGTAGCATTGGCATATTTCTATGAGTACGAGTACATGAGCCCAGTATACCGGTGCATCCCTATTCCAATCTAATATAAAACGTGTGTATTTCTTTCTACACATTTATAAACAAACCTGTCGCTGGCGGCGCCGTCTCTGCTTTTTGATGTCCCTCTTTGCTGCTCTGTCCAGGTTGTCCAACGAACGATGTTTCTCCCTTTGTGTCCAGTATCGGCTTGCAGCTGCATCTGAGAAGTCAAGTGTGGTGTTTTAGCAATTACAATATGCTTTATAATCCTTAATTCAATGTTAGAGTTTGCAGTCAGGCTATTTCTTACCTTCAAAGTCTGTCCTGCTCCATTCTTCATCAGTAAATTTTAGACTCATCTGATTTACCAGTAATCCCAGGACACGAGTGTTGTGTGGACTGTTCTTCCTGAGGTATGATAGACAAAACTTTACATTTTAAGTACAGTAGCGGAGCCATCTATCGCAGATGATGTACATATTCAACCAATGTAGTAAAGCAATAAATGTGAAAATCTTTTTTTTGCCATGCCCCTTCTACGCTTAACAAATAAATATGTCTACATATAAATGGTAATTAACAAGTTATTAATCAAGTTAAACTCAGTAACAAGGTGTTAACCAATTTATATAACCAGGTACAGTGTTTATTGTATAGTGTTATTCCCGCCAAATTATTCCTCCCTCAATGCCCACAATCTAGACATCCCAACACTAATCTTGTTAATACATTTGCATGATTTCATGCAGCCACCAAACACATAATGATTTATTTGTTTGGACTATTTTAACATGTATTTTTTTTAAGTAATATAAATTCACACTCACCTTTCATGCGGTCTATACTTTTCATCCTCGTCAGCAGTATTGTGTAGGTCCCTGACCGCACGCTATGAAAATGTGGTAAATCTTGGCAGTTAGCAAATGATAAAAATTCTAATAAAATTACAAACCACACAAATCTAACATAGGTACTGTAGTTAAACGTTCAACTTACAGATAATATATTTCGTCTTGCTCGACGAAGACCAGGACCCGGGCCTTGCGAGCAAGCTGGAATAATGGCGCTCTGCTGATGCAGCTGCTGAGGTTGTTGTTGTAGTAGTTCCTGTTGGAGTTGGACCATCTGTGCCATCTTTTCGTATAAATCAGATACCATGTTGTAATCAGGCATCTGATCAAACCTGGCATTCACGCTGGACATGAATTGTTGATAATTCATGCTGAAAGACAAAACATTACAATTTAAGAACAGTAGCGGAGCCATCTATTGCAGATGATGTACATATTCAACCAAGGCAGTAAAGCAATAAATGTGAAAATATTTTTCTGCCATGCCCCTTCTACGCTTAATAAATAAATGTGTCAATAGATAAATGGTAATTAACAAGTTATTAACCAAGTTAAACTCAGTAACAAGGTGTTAACCAATTTATACAACTATGTACCGTGTTTATTGTATATAGTGTAATTCCCGCCAAATTATTCCTCCCCCAATGCCCACAAACCAGACAACCCAACCCTAATCTTGTACGTTTGCATGATAAATGTATGCAGCCACCAAACACTTATTGATTTAATTGTTTGGATGTATTTTTTAAGTAATATAAATTCACACTCACCTATCATGCGGTCTATACTTTTCATCCTCGCCAGCAGTATTGTGTAGGTCCCTGACCGCATGCTATGGAAATGAGGTAAATCTTGGCAATTAGCAAATGATAAAAAATTTGAATAAAATTACAAACCGCACAAATCTAACATAGTTACTGTAGTTAAACGTTCAACTTAGAGATAATATATTTCGTCTTGCTCGACGAATACCAGGACCCGGGCCTTGCGAGCAGGCTGGAATAATGGCGCTCTGCTGTTGCAGCTGCTAAGGTTGTTGTTGTAGTAGTTCCTGTTGGAGTTGGACCATCTGTGCCATCTTTTCATATAAATCAGATACCATGTTGTAATCAGGCATCTGATCAAACCTGGCATTCACGCTGGACATGAATTGTTGATAATTCATGCCCTCCGGAGATGCTTGGAGACTCTTGGCAGGCAAGCGGTTCCCACGACCTAACTGAACGAAATATAATATAAAATATAGTCAACAGTCTGGTTAATTTGCTAGGTCTGCGTGTGTGTGTGTGTGAGTGTGTGTGTGTGTGTGTGTGTGTGTGTGTGTGTATATATATATATATATATATATATGTTTTACTATCGTTAGTTATCTAGCTACAATGCGCATAATATTGCTACTGTACCCAGCTAGCTAGTTAGCTGTAACACAAAACAACTCGCTACCTAACGTACTGCTAGCTAATGTAAGCTCGACTCTTACCTTGATATGGAGTATCAAAATTACTTGGGCTGCCTTGAACTGTTGTCACGTTTTCACTAACCATTTCCATGGATTGGCGAGTTGAATAGAAATTGCTGGAATGCATTCTCGACGCTGTACTGAAATGTTAGAATTTGATTGAAAAAAAAATCACGACCTATGAAACACATTTACAACGAGGTGAAAAGTTTACTTTAAAGCGGGACGGTATTAAATTCCAATCCTCTTCATTTCATTGGTCATTGAAATTTGTCACGCCCTCACTCCTGGTTTTCTTCGCCAGATTGGTTTATTTTGTTTTCCATCACTACGCCCTCCTATTTCCATAAAGATTGGCCATCGAAACATATACAGTCTGTGCAGAGACGTCAATATTTGGAGCATCCAGTTTTCAGCAATACAGTCATATTCTACATAGATAACGTTCGGTCGGTGAACAGGGTGTGTGATCTCCGCTCTGGTATCTATTTAATGCCATAAACGTAATTTGCTCCAGCGGACTTGAGTCAGTCAAAATATGTATTATTGCATATTAGCGGTAATAATACATTTAATATCGCTATAATGTCAAAGCACAAGGCAGATGATCGCCAACACAGGACTTGGCCAATGCAGCAGTTTGGCCAGTGCTACATTCATTTGGGAAAGTCAGCATACTAGCTAAGACAAAAGCAGAAAGGAAATCAATAGAGACTGAAACTGGGGCCAGATTCTCAGAGCTATTTAAATTGCCTTATTTCCTGCCCGTTGACATGGCTGTAGTGGACCCTAAGAATAATCTTTTACTGGGGACAGCGAAACATGTTTTTAATGTGTGGAAAAGGATTGGTGTCCTGGATGATGGAATACTGAGAAATATTCAGCTTAAAGTAGATATCCTGAAAACTCCTGCAGATATTGGCCAACTACCTGCCAAAATCCCATCAGGGTTTTCTCATTTCAGTGCACATGAATGGAAAAATTGGACATGTATTTACTCATTATTCGCTCTTAAGGGACATGTGGAGGATTCCCATTATGATTGGTCAATCTACGGCAGGATCGGCTTTATATGCGTATATACCGCTTCTTAATTTTCTGTCCCAGGGTGGGTGCGGGGTGCCCTGTAAGGACAGCTTGCACCCCGGCCTGGTGTCACCACGCTACGCCAGTGATTAGATATGCCCCCTCATTTATGAAAAATGCCCCCTCAGTCATTTCATCCTGCATCCGGGCCTGGATGGACCAGAGTGAGAAGAACCATCTGACCAGTGGTTCATCTGCAGTACCTTCTGATATTACTGGCCTTCCCCCTAAAAAGCTGTTTGTCATATCAAATGAAGATGGAGAGGATCTGTTTAGGGTTTTCACATTATTATATCCAAACATGGATCTTGCCATTGTTCAGTTGACAGAACAGCATGAAAAGGTTGACATGCTGGGAGAGGTTGTAAGCACTGACCAATGTAGAGGTTTTCACTCATCATGTGTACTTGCAAAGTGGTTTGCAACTAACGTACACATAGAAGAACCTCATATTCAACCAGATACAGAGTTACCACCAGGCATAGTAACACAGTTGTTCTCTTGTGATGTGCTTGTTGGTACAGCAAATGGAAAAAATGTCTCATGTCACCGCTTGCGTTAATTGGTTCCAAAAACATCCAAATCAATACAATTTCAAGCCCCCTGTACAGGTTTGGGGCAAAGTGTTGGAATTGGGATCAGAGGCCCAGTTTATTCCAGTTCAGAGGATTATGAAGCGCTGTGCATACTGTCTTTACAAAGTGCAGTTTGCTGGAAATACAGAGACTGTCACAGTGGTAGTACCTGTACCAAGTTGGGCTGCTTTTTAGGCACAAGGTTTTCTGTTGTTGTATTATCACTTTTTCTTGAAATTTGCAAAATAATGTCATACTTCTTGTGAATCTGAATCATCAACCAGCCTTTTTTCAATGATTCCTTTGTTATTTTATTCATCCTTTGTTGTCATTGAATTGTCTGTTTTTTTTGTTTTTTATTGTTTGCAAGTGTGTGGCTGTTTACCATTCACTTCAAATAAAAGTTTAATTAAATTTTGATTTGATATTGGATAATTTTGTAATGACGGGATATATATGACAGTCACTGAAAAGTCATGTATAGTCAGTCATATATGCATATAAGCTGCATAACTCTCAAGCTTCCCACTGGGGCTTTGATCCAAAAAGGCATATATTAAGTTAAAGGTGGTTATCACAATTCTTATTTTTTATTTCATGTCCTAATCAATCAACTTATTCTTAAATGGGAACAACAGTCAAATAATCACCCTATTCAAATTGACACATTTTTCCAAAAATTATAATCTATAATTCCTGTTTAAACTTTCCTCTTCAAAAGGGACTCAAAAATTAGCCTAAAAAAATCACAGTAAAAATATTATTTTGGAACCACTTTTGTTGTACTTTAAATACTGTTTTAAAACCATGTAATGTACTAAATATATTTCAGTGTGTTAAAATGGACGCAATTATTGTATTTAAAATATATACAAGTATACAACATGTTGAAATAAGTGGGTACATTTTCACTATTTTCATTACTATTTTGTGTCCTAAATTACAACAAATGTGGTTCCAAAACAATTCACTAAGCATACTGCTTTTTAACTTTAGGTTGCCTGCTCAGTGTAACTGCTGAAATTAGAATGAGGACAAAAGACAAGTGTTAAGAGCTAATTTGCCTGTGCAAAGATGGAGGAGTTTGCAGAAATGTCAAGCACTGACTGCTTACGACTGGTTCTTACGACTACTTACAACTCTGTACTGGCCTTTCACTTGTCATCATTACAAATATTTTTACTTGTATGGACACTCTGAAACAGGCCTTTTCATGCAGTGGTGATATTAATCACCACCATGCTATCAACCACCACCATGATATCAACCACCACCATGATATCAACCACCAAACCACTTAGCAGCCTGTTTCTTATATCTAAGTGTTCATTTGGGAGTATTATTAATGTTATCAATACATGATCAAAGCATTAGGAATTACAATCAATATTACAGCAAGCTCATTATAAATCGATGATCTGGCAAGATATTGTAGATCAGCACAACAGACTGAAAGAAGTCAAAGTGTAAATGTAGAGGACTGTTTAAAATCTCTGACAGCCACCCCATCCTAGCACAGTAAATGAATAGGTTTGGCAGCTCTGCGACTAATGTGGCGGGCGTCAACACACATCTTCCCTGGTCTCCTTTGACGCCCTACTGATGTTTACCATACGTCTTTCGTGATGACCCTGATCTCTGATCGGCCAGAAAAGGCCCACGGAGGAGCTGTCACAAAACCACCTAAGCCGTGTTGTCATTGACGTGTTCATCACACTGTTTCAGTGAAACAACCCGGGGCACTTTGCCGGGGCGACATGAATGACACCTGACAAGTGGACGTGGAACAGTGTCTGATGAGGAAAAGACATGAGACGTGACACTGGAGAAGCCTGTAGAGAACCCAGAAGGCCCTGAGGTTACAACCGCAATATGAAACAAACACTGGCTGAAGATTGGCCCACTTACTTGTTGAAGAAACTGATTGGAAGTCCCCCTGGAAAATATCACATCTGCTGAACATCTTTGAAACATAGACTATTATGTGATCAATGTAAAGAAAAGAAAGACGACTAGTTCACAAAGGTGGTGTGGCCCTTGTTATGTCATTTAGTTGTGACCACTGAGATCTTTGTGATCTGAGTGATTTAGAATGATAATGCTCTGAATAACATTGAAATCATTTAGCAAGGCCACCATTTAAAAGGCATATACCAGTCATTGGTGGCCACTGATGGATGTCAACATCATTATCATCATCATCATCAGTATAGAGACGCTCCACAGCAGTGCATGCTTAAACGATTCTCTATATGTATAGCCGGCAAAGGTAATCTTCACAAAAAGAATGCAATATCACTCCATCCCTCGCTCCTTCTACTTCAGTCTATACGCCCCAATCTCTCTCTCCCTCTGTCTCCCTGTATGTCTCTCTCTGTCCCCTTTCACTCATCCCCCCAAACGTTCTGTGGGGGGGAGCAGAGCTGTGGTATCGACTAACCATCAAATCTCCTATCTACGCGGTGGGCCATTTCTCCCTGTCTCAGCAGTCCACACCTCCTCCATTATAGCCCATAATCCCATCTACACAGGCAAATGACCCATCTTGGGGGGGGGGGCAAAAAGAGAGTGACAAGAAGAGAGAGAGAGAGAGAGTCAAAAACGTGATTTTGTCTTGTGAGTGACAGGGAGAGAGATAGGTACAGATGTGACTTTCTCTTTTATTATATTTTTTCAAGGTCAAAAGAAATTGAATATGGTGATAACGCCTTTTTTTCAAAACAGGATGCCTTAAATGTCAGCCTGTTTGGATGGGATGGGACATTTGGCCAACTGAATGATCTCACAAGGCTAATTTGATTACAATAGACCTATGGCTGGACAGCTGGATAAGGTTTGATCACCCAATATGGTTTGTGCACTAATGAGGCTTCAGATTGGTTTCCTAACACAGTCTGACTGAACATTTCAATGGCCAAAAGAACTTGTTAGAAATAAGTTTTCTTAGAAAATGTGATGTTGGTCCAGGTTGAGCAAAAAGTCTACAGTGATGTGTGATGCTTAAATTAAGGTATTGTTAGCACCACAAAAGTGCAACCAAAGCTCAACACTGTCAATCTAACCGTGCAACAATCTTTTACTGCAAAACAATTGATTGGCGATTGGTACTTAGTTAACATATGGAATGATGAGATACCATTGATCACTAAGCCAATTCATTTTGAGTTTTAAAATTTATGTAGGTATCGCCCACCCGTTTTTAATAATTAGAATTGACTGAAATTAATTTATGCAGATTGAAATGCATGAATGGAGTATATTGGCAGATTTACACAAGTGAGATGAAAAATTAACCTTAAAAAATATATGTTTCTACCACAAACATAGAGAGCTGTTTACAGCAAAATGCGATGAAGTCCCGTTGTCTCACTGACGAGAAAAATCAGGTACACATCAATTGTTCAGGTGTTCATTCTGAGTGGTTAATGGCTTGACCAGTGCTCTTCCCAAGTGCTCTTTCCACTGGAAATCCACAAGCGACCCTCTGAGCTGCAGTGCTCGTTTTTCGTCCATCCCCATCCACAACGCCCTGGAGAGCAACAAGCCTTGTTGATGGTAACAGCACTCACCGTTACCCTTACTGGCAGGTTTTCAATGTGTTTTCTGACTTTCTTTGAACTTGGGAGAGATGTTTAATTTTGACGGGAAACCTACGGAACATTATGGCTACCCGCCGGAATACTCCACTGAACCTCCCAATCAGCTTCAGCGGACAGTTATGGTAGCAGTTGGTAACACTATAGTCACCAACGTCTCAGGACAGTTAGGAGAGAGAGGGAATAAGAAGAGGGAAAAAGGGAGGGGGGAGAAGGGAAACACTGGGACAGAGGTAGCCAGAGAGGAAGTGAGAGGCAAAAAGGCTGGCGTCTGTTGGCATGGGAACTGTCTGTTTGGCAGCCATAAGTTCTGGCAAACGAGCCTTCTGATCCCCTGCCTCCTACGCCCTTTATGGGTGCTTGGGGAGACAATGGGGCGATGCAGACCCCCCTTGATCATCCCCCATCCTCCGCACACACACACAGCTGGAGCGTAGTGGCAGGGAGTCCCCATAAAGCCAAGGTTAATACTTCTCTCTTTTCATCCATCACTGAGTAACAGACTGTCTTCTCTTACTGTGACGATTCTGTGTGTGTGTGTGTGTGTGAGAGAGAGAGTGAGTGAAAACAGGCCAAATGATGCATGTTTTTAGATGGTTTCCAAACGAGGGGCAATCTTTCTTACATTCAATAAGAAGTCGTTAGTCATTACTCCAACGGAGAGGTCAGTAGCCATGGAGACAATGACGTGGTCAGAGACATGGATGACAGAAATGATTGACAAATTGACAGTGGGACTTGTGACAAAGTCTGTATGTGAGAGAGAAAGTGAAAACATGGTCTCACGAACACAGTGTTCTGCATTCACATTGACCAAAGTATACGTTACATAAAAGACCCACATGTAATATCCGAAAGACAGTTTACCCTTCAATAGATCAATCTTTCTTTCGAGACTTTTTGAGAAGGACATTGTCTCTTGCTGGAAAGTGGTTTTGATCTCATTTTGACATAATTTGTTTTAATATGAAGCAGACCAATTTTCCAACCGCTGAAGGAATATATTCAATAACACATGTCTCATTCATGTCCAGCACGGAAGTACTAGTTATTAAGCCAGTTCTTCAGCCACTGTTAGTAAGTTACATAACTGCACAAACAAGGCTCTAAAGGTAAGTGCACCAAGCCCAAAGGCCCACATGGGCCTGGGTGATCATCGTTTAAGGTTTGGATAACTGTACAATAAGGGATTCATTCATTTGCTGCTGTCAGAGTATGTGTGCAAAGTGGAGATGGAATGGAGCAAGGGGCAGATTACGCTTAATTTGTTTTGAGCACAGCCGCAGAGTAAATTTCCACAATTTGGGAATATCTGTCCCACTCCAGTTTCGCTCGTGTAGTGATTAGCTGACAGAACTGAGCACGTTCTGACCAGCATTTGTCGCATCCTTCATCACCCTTTAGATTAAGGTATACGTTATTCTAATAAAATACAGTATTCAATGTTAAGTGCTTCTTTGAACAAAATAGTAGCCTACATATGAAGATAGGGTATTCTGAAATTATGATTATTATGCTTATTATGCTTTAATTTTTTTTAGCTATATGGTGAGTTTTTGGTTCTCCCCAGAGGCGGATATAACCATAAGGCATAAGCGGAAGCTGCCTCAGTACTCATGATGCAAATACTGTCCGGTCCAAAGATTTTAGGTTTCTATGGATTCCGCTGGAAGTTTGCGGGAACGTCAAGTTCTAGCAGGTTTGAAAAGAAGAAAACAATATCGAAATGTTTACATTTAAGCTAAAAAGTGCTGCTAAAAAATAAACCATCGAGAGCGGGAGGCAGCCAAGATGCCAAAATTAGACACGCCCCCGCCTAAAGCATGGAAGAATTGAAGCCCGTTAAATGAGTGAGTGAGCTATTCTATTTTCTGGTCGCCGCGCCATTTTTAGTGAAAATGTCTTAGGCCTATGTGTCGCATGCGCTTGTGCCATAAACTCAGTTTATGTGGGCCTGTCCATGTTCTTGTAATAATAGAAGAAAATGGATACATGTGCCGTAAACTCAGTGGTCTATCTTGGTGTTAGGCCGCTGTCATTAGACTTACAGTGACAACTGTATGATGCAAAAAGGGCTTTATAAAATGATTTTTATTGATTGATTTTGCAATGCGGTATATGTGCGCTAGAGACAGCAGCTTATACCGCTTGATCACTATAGGCCTGGACAAAGTTCTTCAACTGTAAAGAGGTATTTTAATGAATGAAAGGTCTGACCATTCTTAAGGTTTTTTCATATTGGTGTGAGTCACAGTCAGGGGTGGTTATTTTAGCAATAAGGCTTGAGGTGGTGTGGTAAAGTATGAGGCCAGTAGAGCGTGACTTAACTGTTTGCAACAGTATAGGCACGATGCAACCAAGAGTGCCGGGATGCAACACTTACCAGTGGTATATTGGCAATACATCACAAACCCCCAACATGTCTTTTTTGCTCTTTTAAACTGGTTCAGTAGAACAGGAAAAAAATGTTATGTTGTACTTTTGGTATGTCGTAATGTATGTTCAGACAGTTAGGGTTTGGACGACCCAGTTAATAATAAAGGTCATATTCCTATTTAGGCGTCGTGTTCCTTAGACATCCTCCTGGTCAGAGAAATGATACTTACTTCTTTCCTGTTAACCAAGGGGTAGACAGTCGCTATTTAACAAGGGACTGTCTACACCTTAAATAGCGTATTGGTTAGATTCGTGGACTTCCATGCAGGGGGACGGGTGTTCCAGCCTCGACATCACCAAAACAAATTGTGCATTAGGATTTGTTCAGGATAGACAAAGACTTCACTGGCTACAACCTTCAGTCGCTATGTTATAATAAGCCTAAAATAAAACTGTTTACGCTTATATGTCGACTATTTAACACAATGCTTAATGGTGTCTAGCTAAATATTCAAACTTGGTGTGATGTAAATGCGTGACAAAATGATCTAATGTTGAGAAGCTATACTGACACTGCACATGTAAACAAATAATGCAGCTACGTTATGGTAAGCCTAAAATAAAACTGTTTACGGTTATATTGCGACTATTACTGGTGGATTTTTGAAGTACGCATCAGTGCATGCTTTTTGGGGTAGTCCTTTATCACAGCCCCTTGCGCAGTAAAAGGAATATCCCCGACCTTCAACATTTTGACCTGGGTTCGATTCCCCTCTGAGACATTCCAGTTTTTGTCTCTTAGAAATATTTATCCACTTGGTACTTTTCAGCCATCACACAGCAATATATATCCACTTAGTAATACCATGAATCTCATATATTTAAGAGAATAATTGTATTATGTGACCCTTTTATACTGTTACTGTTTTCTAAAGAAACTAACCAGCCATGAAGTGATTGGAGTCATTGTTCTCGTTATAGGTAGGCTGTATAGCTATTAGCTAGCCATCTACAGTAATCTTTGTACAAGAGTACACTTTAGTTCCGTTAATAAACGTTCTGTTGTCCATGTTATTTCAGCAAAAATGTGATGGCTGAGGTAAAAGTTGCATTCCTGCTGTTTAAATAGCATAATGGTTAATGACAGAGTCTTACATAGAAAACCGCAGATTGAAACCAGCCAGGGACAACAACATTCATAATTTCTAACTTGGCTTGCCTGGTTCCTTTTCTGGTTTATTTCACGCAGGGTGGTGGTTGGAGGGCCTCAAACTGGAATCTGCCTCAGGCCTCCAAAATACTATGTCCGCCTTTGGTTCTCCCCAAAGAATATGCCGTTCCTTATTTATTGCCCTTAAGGAAATTACTGCACATTCAAATGTAGAATCTAACTGATATGATACACAAACAAAAACTTCAGTAGGCAAGTCATAACAACTTCATCAGAAATTCTAAATAGACTGCTTGATTAAAGTTTGGGAAATCCTACAATGAGATGGGTTTTGGAACGATAAATGCTTTGTTGTCTTGTCGTGTATATTTGACTTGATGATTGGTTTGTGAACAGCTAGTCCTACAGCGTGTCATTTGGAATATGTTACAGTCTCTGCTGAAAGCAGGGATCTGATTGGAAGAGGACAACAAATAAAGAACACATATTCTTCTTCTCTCTTTCATGTTTAACAAGTCTGCCAACTAAGTTTAAGCTAATAAATCATGGACTAAAAGATTTGAGAAATGCAGGGTATTTTGTAGTTAAAAAGGAATATTAACCTGAACTAATTGCTCAGCAGTTATTTAATAAAGTGGACTGTGGTAAATGCACCTCTCCAAATTCCTATTTACCTTTTAAGAAAGAATACCACAACAATTCTGTGATTCCCATCTGAAATTAATATCACTGTCATTGAAAGTATGATGTATGCTAATATGTGTTAGGTCAATACGTGTTACAATTTGTAGTTTAGACTATTAATTGCAGTGTTATTTATTTTATGACCCGCTGCACATTAGCTCAACAAATTTGGCCTAAGGCCAAACTTAGTGGCCGAACTGTAGTGTACCAGCTGTTGTTTACCTGGCTCGCTGAGTGTATTGCTATATGGGTGGTTTCATCAATCTAATAAAACAGTACTTCAACCCAATGTGATCATGGCCCTACATGACTATAAACCAATATGGTGTCATATCACATTTAAACAGGGCCCTCTCCTCTTCCATCCCCTCTTCTCCTCCTTCAACCATTCTCTCCCCTCCTTCACCACTACTCCTCTCCTCCCCCAGACTCCTCCTCTTTCACCCCTCATCCTCCTCACTATCCACCTCCTCCTCCACCCTTCTCCAGGCTCGAGCCATTTTCTCTGTGTATGAGTGTGTCTGTGTGTGGTTTGTGTCTGTGTGTGGTTTGTGTCTGTGTGTGGTTTGTGTCTGTGTGTGTGTGTGTGTGCGCGTGTGTGTGTGCGTGGGCGTGGGCGTGTGTGGTATTTTGTGGGAGAGGTTAATAGCCGTCGCCTTTAGTGCACGTTAAGGGTCCAGACAGTCTGTTAGAACTAGTGCCAGGTCAATCCTGCATGTCCCTTTACATTAAAGACCAGAGATGTCCAACAAAGAGAGGGGGGGGGGGGAGACGGAAGGAAGAAGGAGGACAGGCCAAGAATAAGGATGTGGAAAGAGAGCCAGAGAGAGAAAGCAGGTGAGGACGGGGGAGAATACTCTCAGATGGTCAAGGATGATAAAGAGAAAGCGGAGAGGGGGAGGAGAGGGGGAGGAGAGGGGGAGGGGTGAGAGAAATAATAGCCTACCACAGTGTCATCTGGCCAGTCACCTTTGGGTGTGATGATGAGGGTGAATCTCTCACATGACGCCAGCAGTGTTTGCATCCCTCCCACTTATCTCCGATCCCTCCTCTCTTTCCTCCTTTTCTCTCTCCGTCTCCCCGTCTCGTCTCAGGGCTCCATCGTGGCCCCGTCATGGCTGTGTCATGTATCCCAGCTGAACCACAGACACCTCCCAGTGACAGTCTACTGTTGACCTCTGCTCTGTCACCTGTCCCCTCCTCCACTCAGGAGCCATCAATCCCCGGGACTATTGAGCGTGTCTGTCTAAATCACCTACGCTGTGTGTGTGTGTGTGTCTTCATGTATGTGTGCGTGTATGTACTGTATTTGTGTTTGTTTCTACAGCCAGTTAGTAAAAGCTTGACCAGGGAACTGTAGACAGACACCTTTAAACAACAGTTCTCCACGAGTCATGTTTGACTGTAACGCTCTAGGAATGTTGGGAGAGCCCCCTGTCTCGCGTGTGCGTGCGTGCGTGCATGGCTTCTAGATGATCAGGTGTGACGGCTGGCTGCCCATTGTCCCGTCAGCCTGTTACCGTGACGATTGGAGGTGATCCATGTCCCCTCTTAGTGTCAGGCCGAGTGACAGCCATCTCCTGGCAACCACCAGAGTGGACAGGATGGGCAGTGTTTGTACGCACGCGCGCGTGCGTGCGCGTATGTGTCTGAAGTGCGAGACCGTAGTAGGGGTCGAGGGGTCACAGTCAGCAGACTGATCCTAAGGGACACGCTGCCATGGCCACTCAACTGGCCCCGCAAAACACACACTCGCACACACACACACACACACACACGGACAGTCTAGCAGGCAAGTGTCTGTCTGTGAGACAGGAAGGAGAGGATGTGAGAGGAGTAGCCCGGCCTGTCAGTCCATTTCCTGTGTCGGAGGAAGAGCATTAGATTTACGACATTGTCACAGCCAATCACCCTCACCCAGTATCACCTGGGTGGGAGGTGTGGTGGGGGTGGGGGGGTAGAGGAAAGGAGAGGTAGAGGGAAAGAGAGGACCCTTACCTTTAACTTCTCTTTCTCTGTTTCGCCAACTCTCTTTGAAGGTTTTCTCCTCTCCTCTCCTCCCTCTGTTCATGCCAGCTCATTGATCTCTGTCAGTATTGAATGTCAGAGACACGTTCAAAGATGCTTTTTGCTTCCCATTAATAATTCACACTGGCTGAATCATCAATAATAATTCTCACAGAGCAATCATTCAGCTTTACCACCACTCTGTCCCCCTCACTCATCCTTCTGCCTCTCTCCCTCTGACTCACCCCCCACACCTCTCTTCTTCCTGCCCCGGGCCCATCTAACATTCTCACTTTATTCTGTCCTACATTCATCTTTTTGCATTTCCTGTGTTTACATTGTTTCTTGTTCTCTGTCCATTAACCTGTCAAAGGGCACATGACCACCAAAATTTGAAGTTGGTATCTTACAAAACATTGACCAGAATATACAGGTAAACTCAATAATGTTGAAGTTAAGACCATTTCACTACTTAGGCCTATATCCACATGCGTATTTGGTTTTGCCTGAATTATTTGTTTTTTGTCAGTTTTACAAATATTGCCCTCCAACAACCGTAACACTCTGCACTGCTGATTCAACTACTCAGCCAGTTGGGAGCCGCCAAGTTCGTTTGCCTGTTAAAGGCCACAATAAGTGTTGCATCTAATTTGTTAAGCATTGGAACATGGAAAGCCTGTTTACGATGTTGCCATAGTCAAGAACTGACAGGGTGATCATTTTCATTCGAAGGTATTCTTGGCAGCATGGGTGAATAACGCATAGTTGCAGAAAACAGAAAAGAATGTGAAATCCAGAATTAATCGGGGTTTGGAATGACCAAATACCAAGTTATTTTTAGGTATCAACTTACTGTAACTCAGACCCATTCAGGGTGAGGATAGTTGTGGGACAAGAGGTAGGTTGAGGTAGGTTCTTCATGAAACAACATATTTTGTTAATGAGGAAGTAGGTGGTGGCAGAAGAAGACATGATAGATGTTATTAAACATGTGTTGTAAGGTGTTCATCACGTTGTTCAGTGAGAGGTCAGTTGTATAAAGGATAGTGTCACCCACATAAAGGTGGACGAGGGAGTTTCCAGCAGGAAGTGCAACATTATTTTTAGAACGGAGAGTATGGCCTGCCCAAGAATCAAACCTTGTGGAAATTAGCATAATCAGTTCAGACAGGAAACCTGAGTGGTCATTGGAGCAGAGATGTGTCAGCTGACAGCAAGATGGCCAGGTTTAATTGTCTCACTAGCATGCTGTTGCAAACCCACCCACCACCCCTGCCTCCTCCTATTTGCTTCTGTTTCCTTCTGGGGGTGACCGGTACTGTGTACCTTGCTCATTGCCTATGGGGATTGCTATTAATGATATTATGGGTTGATATTGTTATTGGTAGCATTGTATACATGATCATTTGATGGCACCTGGTTATCCAAGAGGAGCAGAACCTAACACCAAGACTTGTAAAAGTATTGTTGTGCATTGTACTCCAATAAATGGTTAAACTAATATGTGGCAGTTTCTGTCTGAACTGCCATGGATCCAGCCAGAGGTTTGGACAGAAGGACCTCAGATTTGACACGTTGTACACGGTCAGATACATTGTTTTCAAATTAGTCTAGATTGTCCTTTGAGAACACTAGCTTACTGAGGCTATTAATAAGGCTGAGATGGTTGATGGATTCAAAGGCACCCGTCAAATCAATAAAACAGCCTCACAATCATGGGTCTGGTTGAAAAGAGGCATGATTTGTTTTGAACCTTCTTCGCAGCTGAGGAACGCTGATGGTCAGGATTGAAGTCTGACTAAAAAGCACAGAGAAGTGGTGCTCTGATGGAGAACTGCTCAGGTGACAGGGGAAGCCATGCTGCTAGCGAATGGGGGTGAGGCTGTCTCAAATGCGTGGCCTGCTTTGACAAAAAAGCTGTTGAAGCTCTCAACCATTTTGTGTTGGAGGTAACAGTGTAGGCTATTCAAATAATTGCCGGCAGTTATTTTCCATGTATTTTTCAGTGACCCAAAATATATTTGGGTCAGAACCTGAGGAAGCAAATTGGTGTTTGTTGACTGATTCAATTTACTGTGGGTGGATTCCTTCAGAAAGAACTTCATAGCCTGGTTTTTGGGCCAAATTTCCTTAAGTCAGGATAAGAGCACCAGATCAATCAGGGGTTCTAGCTGCAGAGGACCCTGAAGTGATATTGATTTCCATAATGGTTCATTGTTGGTATTGTTTCAGCTGAATTATTCCTTTTTTACCACTCATCTCTTTAAGAAACTGGGCTCACTGTTTTTTTTATTTTTTTTATTTTAGAAGGTATTTCTAAGTGTCACATTTTTCAGACATAGAACATGGATACAGTAACATGCCAATAGCGACAACCCACTAATATTTCCAAGAATTCTAAAAGGCATCAGAAGCGTCTGTACATTCCATTTGGTGCTGAGCCGTGGTCTTGCGGTGAAACATCTCTACCCTTCAACCTGTGTCTCCTTTTCATGTGTCTCCCTATGAGTCCCACCTTCAACAACAGCCTTGAAGAAAACAACAGACATTGGTACAGATAGTGATTGTCCACGCTCCTTTAAAAAAGAGGTCGTGGTATGCCCTTATGGATAAACACACTGAGCTGAGCCGATATCAAAGGCTTAATAGATTCGAAAAGTCACTGAATCAGTTGTAGTTTAGATGTGGGGCCACACAATACCCGGACTGTATCTGTATTTTACTGATACTTTTGGAAGCAATTAAACTTACCTTGACATCTGAGGAAACATATATAAATATTGGGAACTCGCGGAATTAAGTTTTTTTTGTTTATGCTGGAGTCTGTGATCTTCAACGACAGTGAGTGATGCGCGTCTACAAGAAAAGCTTTGCGCTTCACTGTACCAGTCCCTCTATAGTTCTTGTGCATGTATTTAGTGGTATGGTTTAACTACAGTATGTAATAAATTTTTTTGTTTGGCATGCATTTGAAAGTGAAAGTCAGAGTCAGTGTCATTCTGTAACCGTGAAATGACCCCTCTCCTTACCCAAAATTGTATTCTGTCTAGTACTAGTAGCACAAAGTACAATGTTATATCCAATCACATTAATAGGGACTTCGAACTCTGCTTTTAGTTTATAAGTCTTCCTGTGAGGATTGGAGACAGTAGACTGCATTGACAAACAGAAGGCTCTGTAATGTTTTTAAAGGCAAACCAAAAAGCCTCCCTATTTTATATCTAATCAATGATGAGCTTTTCTCTCTGAGGTCATAACTCAAGCCTTGTCAATCTCGTTTCAAAAAACTCTTCAAAAATGAATGAGGTGGGAGCATTTGTCACCGTTCAGCTCTAGGCTCAGTTCATCTTTACCCTAATAGACATGGTAGAGAGGTAGATGATGAAGAAGAGGAAGATAAAGATGAAGCAGTAGAGCTACTCTTAATGTACACGTAAAACTCTGCTGAGGGTCCATGCCAAGTGTAAGTGGTTGAGTGATATTGGCAAAGAGAGAGAAGAGGGGATGGAAGGATGGATGGAGGGAGAGATGGAGGGAGAGAAAGCGTCAGATTTAGGCATTTTCCTTAATGCTATAAGAGCTTATTGATATTTTGATTTTCGCTCCGGGTCGGCAGGTGCTGAGACAGCTCCTTTTCCATCGGTCTTTTACGGATCTCATCCCATCCACATTCAGAAAACCTGACGGAAAACCTTCCCATAGGAATATTGTCCATGGCAGTGTGTGAGCTGGGAGGTCTTGCATGTTTGAGTACTTCTGGTGATGAGAAGAAGATCATTTGGACGTTGTCAGTTGGACGTCTTAAACTACTTTATGCATGAGTATTTCCCCTCCAGTAGGCTGAGGCTTACGTGGGGAAAAAACACCAAAAAATACCTTGATGTAACTTCTGAAGTGGTTTGTTTATGAAATCAGGAAATAATCACTTTGTTGCACCATGAAACTTTACCAGGACATTTTTGTGGATTTTCCAGCAAGACCGTAACTAAAATGACACGTATCTGGGAGGATTTTATACGGAGGAATGGTCTAAGATCCATTCCACTGTGTTCTCCAAACTCAAAACCTTTTACAAAAAGGCTCAATCCTTTATCCTCAAAAGGGGAGGGTGCTTGAATGTTGAAAACTGTAACTTCAATTATATTGTATGAGTACAAAATAGCTCTAAATGTCTATGTAACCTCTGTTTTTCTAGGTTAGCCTTTTTGCGTTCCAATTTATTTTTCCATAGTAACAGAGTATATTACAGCACAGTACAGGGTTGCGAGTCCTTTATCTTTCTAATGCTGTGTGAACTATTACACCCTCATCTCCACTATGTCCATGCGATGATGGATGGGCAGCTCAGACTGGACTCTCTTCCACCGTCCCCCCCCCTCTGACCAACTCGCTAAGAGCTCTCTCTGTACAGTAAATAAATATTAGGACCCCTGCGTCTCATTAACCACCGGAAGCTAGTAATCAGTGCATAGATTCTCTCCTCTTTTCCCCCTCTAGCCCCCCTCTCCTGCTTTTTTCTTCTCCCTCTCCTAACTGCCCCGTCCTTCTTTTCTCCCCACGCTTCCTTTCTACTCCTCACCTCTTCTTGGACCCACATTTTCTCTTCTCCTCCACCCCTCCTCCACCTCCCCTCCTCCTCCTCTCCCTCTCCTCCTCCGTCTCATGGTAGTTTTAACTGAAGCCGCCCACTAACAACCCTCTCAAGGATCCCTGTTTCCCCAACGTCTCCTCAGAGGCTCTACGGAATATCAACAAGTACCGATGGCAACGTTCGTTTTCACATTAACATTGATTTACTATGATTTACTGTAGGCAGATGTTTTATATAATACCGTCATCACAGAGCACTTTAAAAAGACTTAGGATTCCCTCAAATGGCGCAGCAGTGGCGAGGTTACAGAGAGTTAGTGTCCAATAGACTGGTAAGGAGGGCAGCCGTCTTCTGTTACTCATAAAGGGCATAAAACAGGGCAAACGCTTTGTTCCTGGGCCAAATCTCACCTCACTGCGGAGTTATTTGAAGCAGGAATCAGCAGTTGAAACAAAGTGTTAGAGAAATGTAACCACTCAGTTTGTAGACAGTGCTATGTACATTATGCCACGACTGAGCATCCATGATGTCAAAATGATACGATAATGATATGGCTGTTTGTTAGTACATTAGTAAAATAAGCTGAGGTTCTGGGGTCTGATTGTGCTTAACTGTTGAAGTTAGATTGTAAATTATATTATTCAATAATCTGTTAAAAAATAAAAATCAACCATTTATTAGGTAAAAGAAATGTATGTAGCAACCCCAGACTCGGTCAGGGTGCATTTAATGTCAACAAATAATTTCAAAATAAAAAATGAAAAAACAGAAAATCATCAACAAGTTTGATTTGAGATTTGTTGAGGAAAAAAGATGGGTGAAGCTGCTTGCTGAGAAAAAACGGAGCAGTCTCTTCCTCATGTCTTTCTGTGGTTGCAGAGTGCTCATTCGAATCAGTGGAACGCTGATTTTGCACATTTTGAAAGGGGTTACATGAAACCATCCATGGCAGGTACAGAGAAATCAGCTGGTTTTATCTGTTTAATTTGAGCTGAAACATGATGAAAGACGTAATACATCTGTCTTGGGTTTCAACTCTTTTTTTTCAGTACAGAATTCAAATCAAGCTTACTTGCTTTTGAACCTGGCTATGTCAGTTATATCATGCCGTGCACTAGAAATCTTCTGAATGGCTGACTGATGTGTGTACCTATCTGTGAGGGTCAAGCATAGTTTTTATCCATGATACCAGTTCTAAGGCTGTTCCTGTTCTAATACTCCCATATTCATCTGATTTACATGAACACTCAGCTGCCACTTCATTAGGTACGCCAGCCGTTAATGCATAGAGCCGAACAGCAAATCATGTGAGGGCAACTTGATATACACCGATCAGCCATAACATTATGACCTGCCTAATATTGTGTAGGTCCCACTTTTGACGCAAAAACAAACATGACCTGTCGAGGCAAGGAATCCACAAGACCTCTGAAGGTGTGCTGTGGCATCTGGCACCAAGACGTTAGTAGCAGATCCTTTAAGTCCTGTAAGTTGCAAGGTGGGGCCTCCATGGATCGGACCTGTTTGTCCAGCACATTCCGCAGATGCTCATTTGGATTGAGATCTGGGGAATTTGGAGGCCAAGTCAACACCTTGAACTCGTTGTTGTGTTCCTCAAAACCGTTCCTGAACCATTTTTGCTTTGTGGCAGGGCGCGTTATCGTGCTGAAAGAGGCCAATGCCATCAGGGAATACCGTTGCCATGAAAGGGTGCACATGGTCTGCAACAATGCTTAGGTAGGTGGTACGTGTCAAAGTAACATCCACATGAATGGCAGGACCCAAGGTTTCCC
>JACXGI010013606.1:0-20417 GCA_016801175.1 Esox masquinongy | reverse complement strand
GCTAATATCATTGTATAACCATACTGTATAAAAGTGTGTTTCTGAGGTTTGGAAGTCGGTTGTTCTGCAGACCAACATGGGTTGGTTGCTCTGCAGATCAGCACAGCTTTATTACCTTAAATAAAGTCTACTATTGAATTCACAAACTCCTGAGTTGTTTGAAAATGTTGGTGGGAAAAGGGAACAATTTTCCACAACAGTGTCTGGTACCTTCTCTGGTTACAGAATCCTTTGGAATAACAGTGAACAGTAGTACACCTGTAGGTATACAAGACCCCTCTTAGAATATCTTCCATTGAAGATTTCCTCTGAAAAATGCACCTATATCTGGAGGATGAAGTTGACCTAGGTTTCACAGCTGATGGACAAACTTACGATATACGACATTTGGAGAAACCTCCTAATCAAGGTCTGCAAGGCCGTGATTGCTGCAAATGGAGGATTCTTTGACGAAAGCAAAGTTTGAAGGACACAATTCTTATTTCAATTAAAAATCATTATTTCAAACCTTGTCAATGGCTACATTTCCTCTCCATTTTGCTATATTTCCTATTCAAACTCATTTCTAAGAGACCCCAAACTTTTGAACGGTAGTATATATATATAAATTACATGACGCATTTCAATCTGACAACCCATCCTCCACGGAGACACTGCCACATACAATCGAAAATTCTACAGACTACTCTACTACAAGGCAGAGCTCCATGGAATATTCCCCAAAACCTCTCCCATGTGTAACAATTGTCAAGCTTCCTAGGGAACACTGCTTCAACGCTTGTTATGGTGCCACTTGTACGGCTCATGCAAGTGACTAAGACAGCTAAAGAAGCTCAGGAATGGAACTTTGACAGAAAAAACATTTCTGGCTGATGCTATAGCATTAGAGGTAATGAGGTCTAACATACATGAAAATAAATTCCCTTTAAGGAGGATTTTTACAATCACAATGTTGCCCTCCAGTGATCATATCCAGTACTACAAAATAGTAAAACCTGTGTGTTGTATTTGCCCTCATTCAGATTCTCAGTATTTTTTGCATGTTTTTAACACTTAATATTATCAGATCTATGTACAGATTTAAGGGTTTTGATACTTTCAGATGAACGACTGCAACCAAACACTTCCTGTAGCTGTTGATCACTCAAATATTTGTCCACTCCACACAGAAGTGCTTTAACTCAGCATTGTGGGTTTTTGAGCATGAACTTCTCGTTTCGGGTCCTGCTACATCATCTCGAAAGTGTTAGGTCTGGACTGGACTGGCTGGGCCACTTTTAGACTATCTTTATGTAGACTCGCTTGTATCTTTTGGATCGCTGTCTTGCTGTATAACCTAGGTGCTCTTCAGTTTCAATCAGTGGTCTGGAATCGAACCCTTTCCCGAGCAGCACGAGCCCCAGAGGCATCAGCTCGAACCGCTGACCTTCCCTTTGCTCCACTATATCGGCAGTACTATCCTCAAGGTGATACTGTTTGCGGCACAGCGTCGACGCACAACATGGACAAGTATGCTCACGTACTACAAACAGATAATGAACAACAAAAAACTCTGTTGTCTCAGATAGTCTGTCATTACCCTTTAGAATGATCAGGCTATGTGCTGAAGCTCAGCAAGACCATGAAGATGATGAACCAAAACAAACAAGTATGTCTACATCAGAAGGGTTTAAATTTGTTAAATGCCCGGACCTAAACCCAACTGAGCTGTTGTGCCATGACCCGAATTTAGCAGTTCATGCTCAAAACCAGGAGGTAAAGCAGTTTCATATGAAGAGTGGGCCAACATTCCTCAACAGCATTTTCAGAGACTGATCAACATTTACAAGAGTTTTGTTGCAGTCATTACGGCTAAAAATGTCAAAACCAGTTAATGTGCAAGGGGGAAATTCCTTTATCACACAGGGGCACAGAGTGTTGCAGGACTTCAGTTAAATAGTCTAGACATAAGTCGTGGTTATTTGTTCACTCAGGTTCACTTTTTTTTAATAACAGGCTTGTTTTGAAAACCTAATGACATTCATTATAAAACAACATGCAAAAAAAGGGAAAATCAAAAAAGTGCAAGACTACCCTGGCGCTGTGTAGGCAGTCTCCCAATCACTTTGAACGGGGCTGCCCAACCCTGTTCCTGGAGATTTACAGTCCTGTAGGTTCTCTCTCCAAATCTAATTTAGCACACCTGATTCTAATAATTAGCTGGATGAAAAGCTAAATCAGGTTAGTCACAAAAGGGGTTGAAGAGAAAACCTACAGGACAGTAGATCTCCAGGAACAGGGCTGGGCAGCCCTGATTTAGAATATACAAAGTCCTGGTATAACAAACACCAAGACACATTAAGTTTTCATAGAATTTTTATTTTGACGTTTTTTTTCATATAAAATGACGAGGTCCAAGTTGTTTGGAAGCCGAGCCGTGACTCCTGCAACTCCCTACCTGCTATACTAAGCAACCAGGAAGAAAAAATATGGACAATCGATAATATACACCCCATATACAGTAAAGTATATAGTGGTCTAACAAACCCCTCCAGTAACCGCGTCGTCCAGTGCGGTAAAATAAAATCAGTCGGAGTGCATTCAGCTCAATTCCAGTCAACCTTTGCTAGGTTACGGATGGTACTGAACAACGGGTCTCCCCAATACAGTGTGCATCCTCCTTTAACAGCCTTGGAGGTAAGTATGCTTCCTTTTGGTGGGCGTGGCCTGATCATTATGGGTGAGACCATTTAAAATCATGAAGCAGGTGCAGCGCACCCCATGCACACTCTCCCTACGGGCCACCTCATTCACGCTGTTCAACTGGTCATTCAGTGCCTTGAATTAGCCAGTGAACACTGTTCTGTCAATGGGAACGTGCCACTGGTTCGCGTCATTAACAGATTTCCACCAAACAACGGTCTCATCGTAAGTGCAAAGTCGGGAGCCGCCACTGCCCCCGGGGCCACCTACTACGTGTCACCCCTTGTCACCGCACAGGCGTCTCACTGATTCGCCAGTCGCTACCACCCGTGGCCTGGGACCCGGTCAGTGTGTCTCTCTGGCCCGTCTAAGCGTGATGAGGGCAGAGTGAATGCAGGGCGAGGCGTCCTGTCTCGGCGCACCACGCTGCACTAGCGACGCTCCGGTGCCGGGCCTGCACAGTGAAGGTGTGTGTGTGTGCGCGTGCGTGACAGAGATAAAAGCCTGTACACAGAACGGGTGAGCGCGCGCATGTCCACGTGCGAGTGTTCAGCGCCCGTCACCCTGCAGGAGCTACAAACAGGAGTCCCAATGAAGAGTGAGGTCCGAGCTGTCCAGAAAGTCTGTCGAGAACACACTGGGGGGCGTGTGGGGGCCCAGGGGGGCGAGACTCGTCCCCCCTACTCCTCCGCCTCCAGCCCCACCACCCATAGAGATGTCCAGCCAGTCCATGCTATCAAGGGCTGGGTCCCCAAAGTCCAGGCCTGCTGTGTGGGGCGAGAAGCCAAGGTCGCTGGTGTCCATGTCCACCGGGGAGGGGGGGTGGTCCAGGATGCTGGAAGTGCTCAGCATTTGGCTGTGGAGGTCGTCAATCAAAGTCAGAGCACCGTCAGGCTCCACCCCCAATAGCGGTGTGCCCGTGGTGCTCTCCAGGAAGTCCTCCAGGCGACCACTTCCCGTGCAGGGTGACGCCAAGGGCTGTTGGGCAGGCAAGGAGGGCTCTGGAGGAGGTGTGGGGGGCGACAGGTGGAGGGGGGAAGAGGGCGGGGTGGGTGGGTTGGAGTGGATGTGGGCCAGGGAAGGATCTGGGTTGGCTCGGAATCCAGAGATTTCTGGGTGAAGACAAAACAGACCACACACGTTAACAATGATCAAAATAGGGCCGTCAGGAGAACTTCGAATAATGCAATTATAAAAAATCCTACATTTGAATTTACTGGCTACTGTAAAAAATGCTCGCTTTATACAGCATCACGTGATAGATTACTAAAATATTTGGAACCATCCATTCACGGAGGTTTCAGATTCGGGCATGGCGAGGTGAGGTTTCTGTTGACATCAGCCATACGAGATCGCAGCCTTGTCAGGTCAGAAAGAGAATGAAAATAACATCAGCTAGTAAAGGTGACTAGCAAGGAAAGTGAGGTTGCTTTTGACGTTAGCCATGTGAGTTCAGCATCCTTTATAATGCCGTCTCCGGTCTAGCTCCAAGTACTGACCAATACCAGCTAGCAAGTACTAAATTATGTATTTTGTTTCATTATATTGGGTGAATAACATTGGTGTACATTTTTTTTAAAAATGGGAAACAAGGTCTGCATCCTCTTTATACAAAAGATGCCACTCAGTTTTAACACAACATGGCCCTACTGACATAGATAGGAGACTCGGTCACACGCTGCGATCAGTTAAGTTTTAATTAAGAAAATAATCTGAAATGTTAAACTCAATAGTTTTCTATTGCATAAGAAATGTTAACAGTATTACGATAGCTATGTATGTAACCTAATGAAAAACAATATCCTTACAGAAAGGAAACTAATTTCAGTCAAATGCAATGTGAGCTAAATGTGTATTTCCGTAATGATAAACCATGTTTTTTTTACAACATTGAAAAAAAAAAAGTTTAAGTTTTTTTTAAAACAACATTTACATTTTCAGTAAACCAGAGTGTCTTGGACATGAATAGAGCTGGGCCATGTTTACCTCAACGGTAAAGTTTCTATAGTGTTATAAACACGATCATCACAGAACTATAGCCAACTTCAACAGCAGAGGACAAGAGGTTTGCTTTTATATTTAGAAAAATTAAAGTGCTGGTTGTAAGCATACATCAGCAGCTTTAAGTTGTGTAGGCTGTAGCCTACATTTCATTTTTGAAAATAAGTGTTTTAGCATTTTTTTTTTTAAATCAGAATTACTCATTATCACCAGAATAAACAATCAAATACTCGAGTACCAAAATAGTCAATAGTGACAACCCTAGATCAAAACAAATAGGTTGGTTTTCATATACTGGCAGTGTGACATAAGTGTGTTTCTTATGCTGATAGTTTCCACTGCTCTGTTCTCTTACCTCCACTCTTCAAAAGGATGTCAAACAGGTCGTCCATCTGTTGACTGCTCAGGCCATTCTCCTGGGTGACAAAAGGACATGTTTAGTACAGTTTACAGCACTTATGGCAGCTTAACAAACAAGCCATAACAACCATTTATAATCAACAAGATACTGAGCAAATTTGAGATGAGACCCATCCTAACAGATCATTCAGAGAGAAAAAAAAAAAAAACTCTTTCCAATTCACACCAACACACTTGTACAACATTTGTATGCATGTGTGTGTGTGTGGAAGAGGAGAAATATAAGCACCGTGTAAGAGATATAAGCAGACTTGGGCACGGGGGGTCAAAGGAAGATGGCAGTAGGGAGGGACATACTTTGGGGCGTGGAGTGTAGGAGCAAGAGGTCTGTTTAGGAGGAGGAGGGGTGAACAAAGTGTGCCGATCAAAAGGTGGGCACACTTCTCTCTGAAAGGATGGAAGTAGAGAGAATGAGGATAGAATGAGGGCAGAGGAATGGAGATTGGCTACAGTGAAATAATGAACACACTGATTTAAAACACTGAGATTCAGATGAATGAAAAGCCAAGTATGAGACGATGTTGACTCGCGGTGAATGGTGTAGGTCTTACCTTGAGGGACGGGGGTGGTGTACTTTGGCTTTCAGACGAATTAGACGCCTCATCAAAGAAAGGATGGACATCGGGCAGGGAGGAGACAGACTGATTTGGCTCTGGAACCTCCTTGGTCAGGCCATTAGTCTCCAGGTGTAGACCAACCTTCTGTTCCTGAACAAGCTGAATAAAGTGAGGATTTTAAGACAGTGTGCTTGTTGTGCGTATCTTACATTATCATAACAGTTGTGTTTCCTTAATATTATATAAATAATCACTGTCATGCATAGCATTATGCATACAATGACTGTACTTTTCAGAATACTAACAGACAAATCCATTTGAAATTTGAAGTTTTCAATAATTTAATAATTTATTAATTGAAGAGTACGTTTTATATCTATGGGCTGTATGCTCATAGTAAACATTTGACCAAGGTTTGTGCTTGTCCCTACTCTAACTCCAACCCTTAATCTAACAATTGTTGAAATAAACTTAAATTAAGTGATTTCAGAGTTGGAACTTAAGCTCCGACCTCTCTACTGACTCAACCAATCTCATTCATTTCTGCCTTTAGGGATGGTAAAATGTGCGAATGTGTGTGTTCATGTCAGGTTGTGAAAGACAGAGGGTCTTGTTATCTCATACCTTTTTAATAGGCTGGTTATTAGGGCCTGATTTTAACAGCTGTTTTGATTGGGTGTCCGGGCTAAGTATTTCAACAGCTGATTGGCTGGGGAGTTTGCTCGAAGTTGACTGCAACCGCTAAAGAAAAAAGGCAGACTGAATTTAGCATAAATTATTTAATTAACAGGACAAATTATCAAAGAGCAATTTTACTGCACAAGCAGATTTACAGTGGAACTGAATACAGTGTACCTTCAATGTGATGCGTTGTGATCCACTGGTTTTGCCCAATGAGGTTATGCCATTCTGGCCTTCTGTGCTGTGATTGGTCAGTGCTATCAGGTAGTGGTTGCCGTTGCTGTCAGTGACCAGGGTGGGTGTAGTGCCTGACTTTAGGAGGTCCAATGAGAAGGTCTGGGCGGGGACCTGTGTGCCATTCTGTTGGTTGATGAAGACTGGAGTGGCCTGGAGTGAAAGTAGAGCACAAACCTGTTCAAAAGACATGGTCCAACAGAGAAGGGAGCGAGAGACTAGGTTCCAAATCTGAATCGCATGTGTGTCAGAGGGTGTTTGCCCACTGACCTAAAGGCCAGTCTTCAGGTTTCATACAAGATTATTCCGTTAAATATGCATGTGTGATTTCAGTTAAGGTTTATTCAGTTACTTGGAACTATGTACTCAATGACCGGTGACTGTCTGCAGTCTGTATACCTAGAACCTAGGGGTTCACGGTTAATCGAATTATAATCGAAATTGCAATATTGACATGTGTAATATCCAAAATCAGCAACTTATGTGATTTTTATATCCAAAAAAAGGTGAATGATATGCACGTCACGCAAGCCAGTGGTCATGCGTCATCCATCCATAATAGTTCTTCTTGTGGGTCTTGTAAGAATTTTTGTACATTACTTAATAACTTGGACTAATTTGGTTCAAAAACTTGATTGTTTTCCAATGCTAGCTTGAGTTCACACTGCAAGTTCTAGAGACAACATCTGCCAAGATATTGTCCCACATACACAATAGTATGGTTATTTAGATTTTTGGCTTGAATGTCGGTGCCTACAAACATACTTTATATGGGACAAAATATCTTGCAAGTGTTGAGAAAGTTTGCCTAACTTGTTATGGAAGCAGCACAAACACAGCAAACGTCATTGCATTAAAGGAGTATATACTTCAATGTTTTGACATGGGCTGCACCTTTAAATTGGTAAAGTGTTAAATGCTTAAAAATTACTTAACTTTTTACTTAGTTTAATAGCACATTATGTAAGCTATGATCTCTATCTTTAAGTGATATTATTGACGCTGTTTACATGCATGTTCTAAAATCGCAAATCATAATTGCGATTGAACCTTTTTTTCAAATGATGGAACATTCTGTCAATCAAGGGTTTTCAACCGTTTTACCAAGGGCTCTTCAACTACTGCAGCTGCTGTTACTTTGTTGCTGGACGGTTTATGATCATTTATGTAGAATTGTAATAGTATTATTTTCTCTTTTACAGAATGTGACAAAATCAATTGGTAGCAAAGACCCATCTCCCTCCAGCATTACCACTTTAAAAAAATAAATAAATAAATAAATAAACAATTGCATATAAACCATTGCAGATTCATGAGCCGTCATTTACCCCTCACATCAAGAAACATGCTGCCGCACGAAACGTCTGCGCCCTAAATTTAAGGCCAGCCCCCTAGGTTGAGAACCTCCGCTGTACACCTACAGACTGACTGTACGATGTGGTACTTCAAGGACACTGTACCTGCTGCGTGGTGACAGTGGGACCCGTTTGTTTGCTCTGCTGCGGTCTCTGGGCCTGTCTCTGCTGTTTCCTCTGCTGGGCCTGCTGCTGTTTGTGCTGCAGCTGCTTCTGATGGGTCTGCTGGATGATCAGCTGCTGGAGCTGCTGTTGCTGGAGTAACAACTGGGCAGAAGTCTTCTGCTGTTGGATCTGCTGGGCCTGTTGGATCCTCTGGGCCTGTTGGATCCGCGGGGCCTGTTGGATCCGCTGGGCCTGTTGGATCTGTGGGACCTGTTGGATCCGCGGGGCCTGTTGGATCTGCGGGGCCTGTTGTTGTTGCTGCGGTGGTGGTGGTTCTTGGTGCTGCCGAGACGACTTTTGTTGTGCCGGATGTTGTGTCTTCCTCTGCTGTTGTTGTTGTTGTTGTTGTAACTGGCTGGATTGTTGTTGCTGTCTGTGTGTGTGTTCCTGTAGCCGCTGGATCTGCTGCAATTTGAGCAGGGTCTGCTGAGAGCAGCGTGTTGGCCGAGCCCGTCTCTCCAGCTGAGACTCGTCCACTCCCTCCATCTCCTCCTCCTCCTCCGTTTCGACCTCCTCCTTCACCCTAACCACCTCTCCGTCCGCGAGAGACAGCTGGACGACGGTGGAGGGTTTGGCCTTCTGGGCAGGACTTTTCCCCAGCGCACGGCCCTCCATTCCCTCTGTCTCCCTGGTTCCAGCGGTCTGCTTCCCCTGCTCCAGCTGGGAGCGCAGGGTCTCCACCAGCCTCTGTTTCTGCCTCAGCATGCGGGTCAACTCCTCAATCTGCTTGTCCTTCTCCTGGAGCATCTGGTCCTTGTCCAGGTGGGAGGCCTCCAAGTCTGCCCCAGTCAGGGTCTCCTGAGACGGGGCAGCAGGGTGAGACGCAGGGGGCAAAGGCCAGGACTGGGCCCGGGCGAGGCTGCATGCAGATAACAGACCCTGGCTCTCCTCTTTGATGGTGATGGGGGAGGGGTGCAGGCTCAGCTGGGTCAGGGGAGAGCTCACCATCTCCCCGAATACGTCTCCGTTACAGCTGGCCTCGTCAGGGCTCATCACGGCCAGCGACCGCTCTGACGGGGTGGGGGACACCGGGGGGGAGGAGCTCGTACTGCCAAACCTCATGACACGGACTGGAGCAGCACTCTGAGCCAATGAGAAAGCGGCTATCTTTCCACCCGTCTCTCCTGACTGGTGGCTGTTGGTACCGGCCTGGGGGGGGGTGGAGGTGGTGGAGCCAGCAAGCTGGGAGGAGGCGTGCTGTGGAGTTGGTAGGCTGAGTTTCAGGGTTGCAGCTCCACCAGCTCCACCTCCACTGTTCTGCTCCTGGTAATTCCTCAGCCTCTCGATCAGGTCGATCTTGGTGCCTGAGACAGTCAGACCCCGCAGTTTCAGCTCCTGTTTCAGCTCAGCAACCTGGACGAGTAGAAGAGGTTAAAACACAGTTAGGATTCAGATGTCAAATGTTCGTCTGTCTCCATGGGCGTACATCAAATGGCTCTTCATTCCTTCAGAAGAGTAAGGAACGGACAGGCGTCCTATATCCATACAACTGGGGTTCACTTCTGTTTTATATTAGTGCAGATAGAAGGGATGAACTAAAAAAAAAAAAGAGCATTTGTATAAAAATCGACTCACTTTGAAATCATCTAGGTTGGCTGGCAGCGTAACAGGTTTGGCCCCTCCCACAGGGGTTTGGCTTTGACGACAGGGCCCGTTCTGATTGGAGGGGGCCGGGGTCGTTGGCGGAACACTGCGTGAAGGGGAGGGACCAGGGTTGGTTGAAGGTGGCTGCTCTGTAGGTGGCCTGAGGAGACCAGAAGCAGAGATGAGTCAGTGCTCACACACACACAATTATAGAGTGAATGTTGTGATGTCTCTTGTCTGCAACACACACTGACTTGGGTGGAGCGGGGAGGGTGGTGTGGTAGTTGTTTACACACACACACACAAACACACTGACTTGGGTGGAGCGGGGAGGGTGGTGTGGTAGTTGTTTACACACATACACACAAACACACTGACTTGGGTGGAGCGGGGAGGATGGTGTGGTAGTTGTAGTGCTGTTGCTGTTGGTTGATGATCTGCAGTTGGAGGAAGAGCTGCTGCTGGTGGAGGATCTTGGCGTAGCTGGAGTCCAGCTGAGGGGGGGGCTCGCGCTCCGCCTTCTGGTCAGGGGGGATGTACTGGTGATACTTGAGCTTCTTCACTTTGGGCTTGTTGTCTTTGGCCTTCTTAGGTCTCTGTGGGGGGCGGTCCGAGCCAGGCTTCGACTGGGGGGGGGGGGATAATTGCTTACAAAGACAAATAATCCCATTTCAATAAGTACCTCTACACCAAAATACTCAGACAAAAGACAGGGGACGTCTCTCACCTTGGCCTGACCAGTAGCAGGGCGGGAAGCAACTGCCGTGGCTGTTCCATTGGTCAGCTTCTGCGGTGGCGGGGAGTCATGGCCATTCAGCAACAGGGGAGGAGGAGGAGGAGGCGGGACCTGGGTAAAGAACTGAGAAAACAACCACAGGTCAGTCAGACAGTCAATAATGGGACTAATTGCCTATGTAAAAAAGCACGTAGAAATACAAGAGGTTACCTGACTAGTTGAGTTCTGTGGCTGTACATACTGTAAACATGAAACACCTCAACCTACTGTTGGAAATGCTAAGTACCTGTGAGGGGGACACGACCCCATTCTTACTGAGCACGTCAGAGGGCGACAGCTGACAGAGAGGACCCAGGGGAGAGTCCTGATTGGCCAGCGCGTCCGGAGACAACGCATCGCTGCTGTCCTCGTCCAATGACGATTCCCCTGCACCTTTAGGAGAATCTGTGTGTGGTAGAAAAATAGATTTATTATACATCTTTTTTGCCCTTCTTCTAGACAAACAAATTAACTTCTACAATAGCAGTGATTAGTTGTGAGGTTTTGTATCACTAACTACAACTGTATTTCAAACAGACAGATTAGTAATTGGCAATACAAAAAGGTGATTGCCAAACCAGAATGACTAACGATGGAAGTGGACACCCAGTTTCTCCACCTTGAGAATTTTGCAATAACAAAGCCCTCCCACCAGCGGAGCATTGTGACACTGTTCTATTGCAGTGATAACATGCAACAGATAACAGTTGAACATGAACAATGACGAGTGATTTGTTGAAGATCAAGATTTAAAACTATAGGGAGACAGTTGCAAGCTGCCTTTTTGGTAGGGAGTCACAGCAGTGTGTGAATGAGGGATAACTGACCTTTTTGGTAGGGAGTCACAGCAGTGTATGAATGAGGGATAACTGACCTTTTTGGTAGGGAGTCACAGCAGTGTGTGAATAAGGGATAACTGACCTTTTTGGTAGGGAGTCACAGCAGTGTGTGAATGAGGGATAACTGACCTTTTTGGTAGGGAGTCACAGCAGTGTGTGAATGAGGGATAACGGACTTAGCCAGGGGAATCTCCTAGCCAGTTATCTGAAGTGTTGTTGTACCAGCATGCAACCAGTAAAGTGTGTTGCAATGAGCACTGGGAGTGTGTATGTATTTGCCCAGACCTGGCCTGATGTACATTACAGCAGACAATAGCAATGTCTGTCTGTATCCTGTGTCTACCTGCCTCTGTCTGTCTGTGTGGACTGTGTGTGTGTGTGGACAGCCTGTACCCAGTAGAGTGTGGGGCAGAGGACAGTCCAGGTCCACGGGCAGGATGTTCTTGTGGATGAGCTCTATGGGCCCAGGCCGGTGGGAGATCTTATCGTTCAGGTCGTCAGCCAGACGGGCCCTCTTCAGCTGCAGCTGCTTGGCCTGCAGGGATGGCTCCGCTGACGTCTCTGAACACACAAGAGGATCAACACACATCTTCATAAAGGTGTACTGGCGCCTCCCACACACAGGCCAGGACTACTGGTAGGATGTACTGGCCCCTCCCACACACTGGCCAGGACTACTGGTAGGATGTACAGGCCCCTCCCACACACTGGCCAGGACTACTGGTAGGATGTACAGGCCCCTCCCACACACTGGCCAGGACTACTGGTAGGATGTACTGGCCCCTCCCACACAGAGTCCAGGACTACTGGTAGGATGTACCGGCCCCTCCCACACAGAGTCCAGGACTACTGGTAGGATGTACCGGCCCCTCCCACACAGAGTCCAGGACTACAGGTAGGATGTACTGGCCCCTCCCACACACTTACCCTGAAGTATGTGCATCCTGACCAGCTCAGAGCGCTCAGGACGGCTACGAATCTTCCTCTTCAGATAGTCCTCCGTCTGGATGGGAAGAGAGGAGATATTAGCACAGGAGAAAGGGAGAGGAAGAGGAGAGACAGAGGGGAGAGAGAGAAAGAGAAGAGAAAGGAGGAGGACAGAAGACCGTAGAGTTGTATGACAGGAGGAAACAGAAGTCGGAGAAGAGAGGCAGCTCTTGTTGAACTGCACAGAGAAAAAAAACAGATGGGGAGACATACCCTGGCTCTCTCTAGACTCCTCCGCTGCTCGTGGAAGGCCGCTGGACTCTTCAGTGCTGTGGTAAGAGAGAGAATAGAGACAGAGAGAGAAAACAACCTTGAACGCAAACAAAAACCAAAGAGTAGAGATAATGTTGTGGGCTTCTCATCCCTGCTCTTAGAGCTGACAGAGGAACATGGGCTCAAAGCAGAACTCGCCACGAAAGATCAAAAGTACTTAAATCCCCCAAACCAAAGATTATTTTTTCCCCCATATATGACTGATGACCTGTTTCACCAGAACAGAGAACAGCCTACTGAAGTCTGACTGACTGATTTATGCCTAAAAATATCAATAAGTCTGAGAAGCCAGACTACGGGTGGGCATTGGCAAGTACCTTGCAATACCATATGTATTACGACACACATGTTACAATTCAATACATTACGATTCATCACGATATCACAAGTGAATCATGATACTTACTGAAGTGCTAAAGAAAACCTCAAATAATATTAGGCTATATACTTGAAAGGACAATCTTTAGCTAATCCCCATGAGCAACCCCTAATAAAAATAGAACCACTCAATTTGAAATGACTTAAAACTTCTAAATTAAACCCTTTAGACCCCAAAGGAATTCTAGAATGCTGCTGTTGATTACTAAAAATTCTCAAAATAAATATTTTCTCACACATTTCAAACAAACAGACATAGCACAATAACCGAAACCAAATTACAATTACAAGTTAACTTTGTTTTAAAGAGCACGTACTCTAATTTGACAACACATTAATGTAACTTGGAATAATATAATTTGTTTTCTCCCATTAACAACCAATAGACAGAACGAACGTCTAAGTTTGCATAAAACGATATATTGTGACGAGATTGAGCCAGCTGTCAAATTAGGTCTGTACAGCTAATATGATCATAATAAAGTAAGCACAAGGCAAATCTCATGACATACGAGTTTTTATAAATGATAAGGGAAAGTATGTGGCTTACATCTTTTGGCAAATAAAGGACATCATCGCGATCAAATGACAACGTCGTCAGCGAAGCACAACATTACTGCTTCTTGGCTAGCTAGTGAAAGTAAGAGCTTGTTGCTGCACAAGCAAAACATTTCCGGCAGACAGCTTTATTTTAGTGTGACAGACGAAACAAACCGGACAATTAGTTGTCTAGTTAGCAAAGGCATTTTCCATATTTTAATGAAATCGGAAAAAACGCGAGAAAACAACCAGTCAGCCGGCTACACAGCTACTGCAACGCTTTCCATTACAAGACTGAGCAAGCAACCATTTGAGCTCCATAGCTGATGTGTCTATAAAGTTATCACGACAGTGTTGCTGTTGTCATCTAAAAGATATTATCAACATTTCACAGCATAAAGTATGGACAACACAAAACTTAGCCACAGTTTATTTCTTACTCACCTCGACATTATTCTCGCTTTCCAGGACGTTTCTAACCTCGTATCACCAAACAACACAGAAACAATCTCTTCTAACGTAAAAAGTCGTGGCCGCTTTGGCGCTAACATTTTGAGTAAGGAAATTAATAAAACAAAAAAAGTCAAATGACAGCATGCCCTTTTCTGGTTTCTTATTACTGACGTCATGGGAATACAGTAACATGCTTTTATCAGTTAGATTTTGTGACATATACACAACTATTATTGTTAAAGAAACACGCCCGTTCAGCGACCCCTACAGCAATTTAATTAAAAGACCGCTGTCGACAGCATAATAAATAAATAAACATCGATTCTAGAGATAAGAATATCGATACAATATTGTGAAAAAAAGAATCGCGATTTTACATTAAATCGTTGTATTGGCACAGCACTACCACAGACCAATTGATAATAATTATAATTCCAGTCCAGCCAGGATCTTTGAGGAGGACAGGTCAGAGATGAGACAGAGGAGTGATGGAAGGACTGTCTAACATTCATCATGCTCTTCACTCTATCAGTCCTCAAGCCGCGAGTCTCTGTAACTAATCATCTCTGCTTCTCACCCAAGCAGCCCAGGGCATTCAGAAGTGTGAGAAGACAGTGAGATGATTCATGAGCAGTATATTGTATATTGGGTATTTGGAATTAGCCACAAGATGGCTACACAAAAAAACAGGTCTACTTTTTACATAAATATCTGCAACTTGTGCAACACCTTAGGAGGTAAAACAGAATGGTTCTTCATTTCACCCGTCCCATATTTATTTTATTACTAAGATATTAGTAGCCAACCACTGTCACCAGTAGACTAATTCCTCCGAGCCCTTCACATCACCCACTCGTGTTAGTTTAAAAAGAGCACAGCATGAGAAAGTGTGAGATAGTGAGTCATTTGGTTTAACTTGCTAGTCGGCTACATTAATAAGACGACGGTGCATCATAGTTTTAGCTTTCTGCCGTGTGAACAATGGATGGTTGACGAAGCTTTCATCATCAGCTCTTACCAAAATGATGTCTTACATCAGTTTAACTTTCAAACTATCTGTGTGTAAGTTACCTGAGGAACGATACATTGGCCTACAGGAAAGGTTAGGGCTAAGGGATTCACTTTGCTTCAAACTACATTCCACGATCTACATTAAGATTTTTGTCACTTAGCAGACACTTTTATCCAGAGTGACATACAGTGAATTCATCTTAATATAGCTAGGTGGGACAACCACAGTGGTAGTAACTATATCTGTTAGAGGTTATCAGCAAGTCAGGTCTAGTATAGAAAGACAAGTGAACAGTGGGAATAGACCGGTGTCCTATTTCGAAAACTCTAAGAGGTAGTGGATGATGGGAAGTAGGGCTGGGTAAAAATGGGGATTCTTGTTTGGATGATCTGGAATCGATTCTCAAAATCCAGAAATCAGTTGTATAAATCTATGCATTTTCTCTTAAGAGGTGCTAAACACACTAAAATTTGCCTCGCAGGCAGCTCTCAAACTTTAAGCAATTGCACACTTGCTTTTTTGGCTGAGGTGCATTGCAACCTTTTTTCACCGTAGCACTATGGTGAAAAGCAATTTAATATAAAGTTTTGGGCCTGGTCAAAAATGGTTAACAGGAATCTTTAATCTACCATGTTATAGAAGCTCGAGGGCTTCCCTCCGCAGTTCTTAGCCTTCATTCTTAGACAAACTCTCTTATAAGTAACATTGGTATTGTAATTATCACAATTATCTCCAAATTAAATTGGAATCGATTCGGGAAGTTGTGACTCAAAATCGAATCAGGAGATCCGTGCCGATACCCAGCTCTAATGGGATGAGGCTGAACTGTGACTTTGAATCCATGGCATGAGTCCTGTACTGTCAGATCAACAGGACGTAGAGGTCTTTCGTTAAAGCTTTAGCCCATAACAATTAACCTTTAAAGGCTGGTTTCTAATGCCTTCTCCACAGGAAGTAATCTGAACTAATCTGTAATAAAGTCCTGTATGTCTGTCTGCAGTTGTTATCTGGAAGAGTGTGAGCAGAGCCGAGTCCCATCTCCAGGCCAGGTTAGTCACTTTTCTTTGGCCTTTGGTCCTGAAACCATCACAACAGATGCACCTCCTGAATTGACAGCACGTGTAAGAGAGTGTCGGGGGCAGGGGTCAAACCCTTCGGAGAGGGTAACTGTGGGCATTTTAGGGTGCCTTCTAAAGACTGTATGACTGAAGGTTTTAGGGTGCCTTCCAAAGACTGTACGACTGAAGGTTTTAGGGTGCCTTCCAAAGACTGTACGACTGAAGGTTTTAGGTTGCCTTCCAAAGACTGTACGACTGAAGGTTTCAGGGTGCAAGTCAGCAGGTTTCTACTGTAACATCTAAAGCTAGCTTACAGACTTCCTCCTTCACACAGACTCTTCAAACCCCTCAGCTACTGAACAGAACATTACACATAACAGGAAGTGGACACAGAAGGGGAAGCTGGCTGGCCCACTTGATAACAACATACAACACCACAGAACAGCACAATGCTAACAGGCCTGTCAAGTCCAAGGACCAGGAACAGGCAACATGCTAGCATGGCATTCAGGGTGGCAAGTCTATTCCTTGGGCTGGTCTAGAACACAGTGATACGGAGGAAGGCTCAAGGCTTTACTTACGTGGCATGATCCCTTGGCTGACCAGCTCCTCCCGGGTGCGTCTCTGCTGTAGTTTGAGCTGGAGGACTGCATGAGGGCAGACAGACAAAAGTAGAGGAGAGTCAGCAACTGCCAGCATGAAGGAACAGCAACAACCTCTTCATAACAGGAGTTTCAGGTCCAGAATGTCACCATACAATGAACAGTTTTGTCAACAAACACAGGAGCAGGATGAATACAGCATGACTCAATGGACAGAAGCCTCTCTCAATCGCTATATATATTTAATTCTCTTTCACTTCCTCTCTCACTGTTTTTTTTTAAAGCTGCTGCAGAGTAGGGTAAAGGGGGGCGGAGTACATTAATATTACACACTTCCTGTTTCTAAACTGTCAACGGTTGTATGCTGAGTTGATTGAGCGAGTCCTTGAGTGAGCGAGTCCTTGTGGCATGTATAGCTGACATTGTCATTTGAAAACAGGAAACACCTCTTACAAATTGAGTCAGAGTGAGAAGCTGTGCTGAGAAACTCACCGTCAACCTTGTCTGTCAGCACACTTGTTTTCCCACCACCATTCATCTTATTGATGCCTTCCTTCCATTAGCCTGCATATTCAAGCCAAACTTTGTGATCCAATGAATGTAAAAAACGCAGACAGGTGCAGGCCAGGAAATATACAATGGTTTGTATTGCACGTCAGGCAACGACGTACCGGACAGTAATCAGTCTTGCAGTCACTGCTAACTCACCACATTTGATACTGACACCAGATAATCTCTCTGTTCTGCTATTCAGCTATTCAGGTATTTGTGGCATTTTGTAGAAGGCTTTCTGGGACACTTAGAACGTGTGCATTTTTTTTCAGACTGCTCCATGGTTGAATGGAACTACACCCCCAAGGTGGAAGCCAATGCAGGCCGTTGGTATTTAGTGTCTCTCCATCTGTGGGTTGGCCAGACTCCGGCCAACGTGCTGCCTGGCCCTTTAAGGCAGGGACCACCTGTCAGGGAGGCCTGACCCCATGACATCATCAGCCATGCCAGGGAGCCTCAGAGCGGTCAGCTGTTCCGAGTCTTACATTCAACCGCACAGCATCTTGGGGATTTGAACCCTGGCTGTAAGCAAACGTACACTGGTCATTCTCACAGGCACACACATTCTCCAGACTCACGTGTACGCAACAAACGCACATGGTCAGCATGTAGGCAAGGTCACACATACACTCACACACAGACACACGTAACATACAAGATGTATTTGACTCACGACGTCACCCTCAACCTGGTACCCTCAAGAAGCGAAGAAGGCTCTATTCTGAGACGGACAATCTAACACTTTCACTCTCATCGCCTTACGTCTCTACTTATAGCCTTCTAGATAAAGGTATACCCTCCTCCTTAATGTGCTCTATGAGGCAGATCATTCTGAAGTCTCTCCCTCACTTCCTCTTTCACTGGGGAACTCAGCCTTTAGTGACTTAGTGTCAAGAAACCTTGTTGACATTATACATTTTACAAAAAAAATGTAAACGCTAAACTATGTGAGTTCCCTTCAGTCCAGACCCATATTTTTCCAGGTCTTAATTTCTTTATGAAAAGGGAAAGCAAGAGAGATGCTGTCTAACCCCAAGCAACAAGACGAGGTCCCTGTGTGTCTGCAGAAGTCATACAGGAAGTAGGACAAGGATGGAGAGAGAGGGCTGCGCATCACTGGGACGAAGTCCAACTCCGGACCGGGACTTCAAAAATGTTGAAGAGAGGTGAGGAGAGATGAGAACAGAGTAAAGAAAAAGGAAAAAGTGAATAAAGAAGAAAAGGAGAGGAAAGAAGAGGGGATGAAAGAGAGAAAAGAGAATAGAAATAGGAGAGAGGTGCAGAAAGAGAAAAGATGAGAGGGCCAACTGATGGCCAACTTGGGCTAATCCCAGTAAGATTCAGTGTCATTAGGTCTAGTTAAATGTCTGCCAATGTCCCCAAGAGACCTGGCACCAGCCCATCCTATACCTGCATGCACGTTTTCTCACGCACACACACGCCTATAAGGCACCATATCAGCTTTCTGGAGTATACACAAAGGCCTGAAAACGATCAAATGCTTGAAAACACAACATAATAACACTCAACAGCCTAAAACGCCCAACAGCCTAAAACGCCCAACAGCCTAAAACGCCCAACAGCCTAAAACGCCCAACAGCCTAAAACGCCCAACAGCCTAAAACACCCAACAGCCTAAAACACCCAACAGCCTGGTAACTGGCATGGGCTTTGGAACACTTCTGTTTGCTAAATCTGGTAATGATCCAATGACATCACCATTTGGACCAAAGCTTGATGACTACACACCACCACCAGGGAGCTAAAAACAGTCAGACAGGAGGAATGACCAGCCATCGCCTCATGTCATGCATCAGTCGAGGGCCTATTAGAATTTGACAAGAGACTGGTAAACAGACACATTGATACACAAAGCTTGCGCTGGACCATAAACATGCAAATTATATCCTTAAGGACACAAACCCAAATCAGTGATTTCTCTGCTCCACCGAATGTCTAAACACACCCACCTTCTTTTAGGCTGTGATAGGCATGCCTCTCATAGTCCGTCCTCGAATCCTCTTTGTCCAGCTCTGTCCCCATTGGAGGAGAGTCCAAGGGGGAAGGCTCCAAGGACAGGAAGTAGTTGGTGTCCAGCATGATCATTTAGGCTTGCTATTAATAATCTCTGTGAACACTTAATTTTCAAACAGAGGCGTTGTCGTTCAAGACTTGAATGTGTGCTGAAATAGTAGCCAAAGACAGGCAGCAGAAGGTCTACAAAAGAGGTCTCATCAGCAACAAACGACATCGACTACATACTGGCTTTCCTCTCACTAACGTTGAGGCAGGGAGAAGATGCCTAGGTCATCGCTTGTCCAGCTGACTTCTTATAGTGCTTGTGAGTTAGCTCGAAAATGTCAAATCAAAAGACAGCATGTGATTTGACTGCAGAAAGCTTGTGTTGTATTTTGAGTAAGAACGCCTATCTTTTTCTCTCCCTCTGACTTCTCTTCCTTCGTCGTGACAGTCAGCTCAGAACAACAGAGCTGATCTAATAAGGTGCCCAATGAGACGGTGGAAATCCACAGAGTAAAGAAAAGCTGAAAAAAGACAGGACAAGAGAGGACTGAAAGAGGCCAGCAGCAGAGAGCGGAGCCCAGAGAGAGTGAGAGACTGGTCTGGTTGCAGCTCCTCACATCACTGAGGTGCGACAAGCACACACGCACAGAGAGAGAGAGAGAGAGAGAGGGAGAGAGAGAGAGAGAGAGAGAGAGAGTGAGAGAGAGAGAGACGGATGCACATTAGTGATAGAGTTCTCCTGCCTCCTGCTCAGCTGTTGCCATTCATTCACTGTTACAATCCACTGCCCACATACCTTCCCCTCCCCAGCTGAACCTACAGACACAGCTGCCAAGCAGCCTAAAAGGTCTTATTGATAAACAACAACAAAAAAAATTAACTCTATATTCTGTCAATTCTGGTAACTGTTTCCATGAGTCATCATTCATTGTTACATGCAGGACCCCTCATCAGCCAGTGACTAGAATGAAAATGGTATTCAATCAATCAATCAATCAATCAAATGTATTTATAAAGCCCTTTTTACATCAGCAGTTGTCACAAAGTGCTTTTATAAAACACCCAGCCTGAAATCCCAAGGATCAAGCAACAACAGTGCTGATGCACATTATGAAAATACAAATGGCTTTCAAATTCTCTGAGAACTGTACATCATTTGATGGAACATAGTAATACATTAAGTCTCTCTGTCTGTTCAGCTGATTAGCATCCTGGGTGTAGTGAAACCCCGCAGTGACCTGTGGAAC
>JACXGI010013605.1:0-20513 GCA_016801175.1 Esox masquinongy | reverse complement strand
TAATCAGCTAATTAACTCAAAACACCTGCAAAGGCCTTTAAATGGTCTCTCAGTCTAGTTCTGTAGGCTACACAATCATGGGGAAGACTGCTGACTTGACAGCTGTCCAAAAGACGACCATTGACACCTTGCACAAGGAGGGCAAGACACAAAAGGTAATTGCTAAAGAGGCTGGCTGTTCACAGAGCTCTGTGTCCAAACACATTAATAGAGAGGTGAAGGGAAGGAAAAGATGTGGTAGAAAAAAGTGTACAAGCAATAGGGATAACCGCACCCTGGAGAGGATTGTGAAACAAAACTCATTCAAAAATGTGGGGGAGATTCACAAAGAGTGGACTGCAGCTGGAGTCAGTGCTTCCAGAACCACCACGCACAGACGTATGCAAGAGATGGGTTTCAGCTGTCGCATTCCTTGTGTCAAGCCACTGTTGAACAAGACACAGCGTCAGAAGCGTCTCGCCTGGGCTAAAGACAAAAAGGACTGGACTGCTGCTGAGTGGTCCAAAGTTATGTTCTCTGATTAAAGTAAATTTTGCATTTGCTTTGGAAATCAAGGTCCCAGAGTCTGGAGGAAGAGAAGAGAGGAAGCAAACTTGCCTGACCTTAACCCTATAGAAAATCTATGGGGTATTGGGAAGAGGAAGATGCGATACGCCAGACCCAACAGTGCAGAAGAGCTGAAGGCCACTATCAGAGCAACCTGGGCTCTCATAACACCTGAGCAGTGCCACAGACTGATCGACTCCATGCCACGCCGCATTGCTGCAGTAATTCAGGCAAAACGAGCCCCAACTAAGTATTGAGTGCCGTACATGCTCATACTTTTCATGTTCATACTTTTCAGTTGGCCAACATTTCTAAAAATCCTTTTTTTGTATTGGTCTTAAGTAATATTCTAATTTTCGGAGATACTGAATTTGGGATTTTCATTAGTTGTCAGTTTAGTCATCACAATTAAATGAAATAAACATTTGAAATATATCAGTCCATGTGTAATGAATGAATATAATATCCAAGTTTCACTTTTTGAATGGAATTACTGAAATAAATCAACTTTTTGATGATATTCTAATTATATGACCAGCACCTGTATATACAGCTCCAGAAAATATTAAGAGACCACTGCACCTTTTTCTTTCCTTTCCAAAAAAGTCGAAAAGGAAGGTTTTGAGTGAGGAACAGAAGGGTTAAAATTAAGAAACCACTGCAAATTGAACGCTTGTTCCTCAATCAAAACTTTCCTTTTCAATTTTTTTGGAAAGGAAAGAAAAAGGTGCAGTGGTCTCTTAATTTTTTATATGTATATACAGTTGTGTGCGTACGTTTGCATACCCTAGCAGAAATTGTGAAATTTTGAAATTGATTTTGAAAGTATGACTAATCATGCAAAAAATGATAGTGATCATATGAAGCCATTTATTATCACATAGTTGTTTGGCTCCTTTTAATATAATATTATTCACAGAAATCACCTAAATGGTCCTGATCAAAAGTTTACATACCCTTGAATGTTTGGCCTTGTTACAGACACACAAGGTGACACACAGGTGAAAATGGCAAATAAAAGTAGAATTTCCCAGACCTGTGGCTTTTTAAATTGCAATTAGTGTCTGCGTATAAATAGTCACTGAGTTTGTAAGCTCTCACGTGGATGCACTGAGGAGGCTAGATACTGAGCCATGGGGAGCAGAAAAGAACTGTCAAAAGACCTGCATACCAAGGTAATGGAATGTCATAAAGATGGGAAAGTATATAAAAAGATATCCAAAGCCTTGTAAATGCCAGTCAGTACTGTTCAATCACTTATTAAGAAGTGGAAATTTCGGGGATCTCTTGATACCAAGCCAAGGTCAGGTAGACCAAGAAAGATTTCAGTCAAAACTGCAGAAGAATTGTTCAGGATACAAAGAAATACCCACCGGTACCCCCATGAGAAATACAGGCTGCTCTGGAAAAAGACGGTGTGGTTGTTTCAAGGAGCACAATACTACGATACTTGAACAAAAATGAGCTGCATGGTCGAGTTGCCAGAAAGAAGCCTTTACTGCGCCAATGCCACAAAAAATCCCAGTTCCAAAATGCCTGACAACACCTTGACACGCCTCACAGCTTCTGGCACACTGTCATTTGGAGTGATGAGACCAAAATAGAGCTTTATGGTCACAACCATAAGTGCTATGTTTGGAGAGGGGTCAACAAGGCCTATAGTGAACAGAATACCATCCCCATGTGAAGCATGATGGTGGCTCACTGATGTTTTGGGGGGGTGTGAGCTCTTAAGGCACAGGGAATATTGTGAAAATTGATGGCAAGATGAATGTAGCATGTTATCAGAAAATTCTGGCAGACAATCTGCGTTCTTCTACATGAAAGCTGCGCATGGGACGCTCTTGGACTTTCCAGCACGACAATGACCCTAAGCACAAGGCCAAGTTGACCCTCCAGTGGTTACAGCAGAAAAAGGTGAAGGTTCTGGAGTGGCCATCACAGTCTCCTGACCTTAATATCATTGAGCCACTCTGGGGAGATCTCAAACGTGCGGTTCATGCAAGACGACCAAAGACTTTGCATGACCTGGAGGCATTTTGCCAAGACAAATGGGCAGCTATACCACCCGCAAGAATTTGGGGCCTCATAGACAACTATTACACAAGACTGCACGCTGTCATTGATGCTAAAGGGGGCAATGCACAATATCAAGAACTAAGGGTATGCAGACTTTTAAACAGGGGTCAGTTAATTTTTTCCTTTGTTGCCATGTTTTGTTTTATGATTGTGCCATTCTGATATGACCTACAGTTGAATGTGAATCCCATAAGAAATAAAAGACGTGTTTTGCCTGCTCACTCATGTTTTCTTTACAAATGGAACATATACTACCAATTCTCCAAGGGTATGCAAACTTTTGAGCACAACTGTATATATACTGTATATATGACATAATTTTCTGGAATTTTCCAAGCTGTTTAATGGCATAGTCAACTTTATTTAAAGTAAAGTTCTTACCCACTGGAATTGTGATGTAGTGAATTATAAGTAAAATAATCTATAAACAACTGATGGAAAAATGACTTGTGTCACAAAGTGGATGTCCAAACTGACTTGCCAAAACTATAGTTTGTTAGCATGAAGTCTGTGGAGGGGTGGAAAAATGAGTTCTAATGACTTCAACTTAAGTGTATGTAAACTTCTGACTTCAACTGTATATAATTGTTCTATTGACTTTTCATCTAGTTATGGTAATAATGTATTTCATAGTAATTCTGTTTTCCAACCATCTAAGTTTCTTAAAAATAACCATATGGTGCAAAGACACATGTCCTCCTAAGATTTAACTGGACACCAGCATTATACTAGTCTCTTATTACATAAACAGTTGGGACAGGACAGACTGACCCTAGACCCCTGGCACAGACTGACCATAGACCCCCGGTACAAAACTGTAGGAGCGTAAAACTATGGAGTGAGAGGGACCTTTCTGTCCAGGGTCAGTATCAGTTGTGAAACACCAGGGCACCAACCCTAAATCCAACCAGTAAATAGCTCCACCCACTTTGTAAAGCACCAACACCAACCATCTGCAAACCACCCTGAGAGAGGGCGGAGTACAGCTCACAGAGTTCACTACTATCATTTCAACATTAGACCACCAGACCAACCACAAACCACCCTGAGAGAGGGCAGAGTACAGCCCATAGAGTTCAATACTATCGTCTCAACATTAGACCTCCAGACCAACCACAAACCACCCTGAGAGAGGTCAGAGTACAGCCCACAGAGTTCACTACTATCGTCTCAACATTAGACCTCCAGACCAACCACAAACCACCCTGAGAGAGGGCAGAGTACAGCCCACAGAGGTCACTACTATCGTCTCAACATTAGACCTCCAGACCAACCACAAACCACCCTGAGAGAGGGCAGAGTACAGCTCACAGATTTCATTCACATTGCTTGAACATTAGGAAAGGCAGGGATGACATGAGTAAGCCAGTGACTTTGCCACCGAAGAGCATTGGAGAGTGAATATCCCGGTGGAGATGAGAGCCTGCCTGCAGAGACAACAGGGATGGTTTGTAAATCCAGTGCCGTTCCCCTTCACATGGCCAGACTGCACTTAATCATAGACCATGCTGAAGAGATGAGTCTTCAGTAGACACTTAAGGGATGATACTGCGTCTGCGTTTCTTAACCGGCAGATCATTCCACAGTAGTGGAGCTCTGTGGAAGAAAGCCCTGCCTCCAGCTGTGTGAAGTAATTCTAGGTACAATAAGAAGGACTGCGTTGAATGACCTTAGGTTACGTGTAGTAATGTAAGGATGGACCAATTCAGAGAGGTAAGTAGGAGCCAGTCCATGTAATGCCTTCTGGGTTAACAGTAAAACCTTAAAATCAGCCACAGCCTAAAATCGTTACACGCATAATTGGCCAGGAGGTGACCTGAATATTTTTTGCTTCCTATAAAAGACACACTGGTACATCACAGTGTGGAACTGAAGGGCAAGTGAGATCTGAAAAATGTTTTGCTTCATTGCACTACAAGTCAATTTAAGTGTAGATGCTGTTGTCCTTGATCGATAGAGGTATTGGTTGTCATTCAGTTATGCTCCTATCAGCAGATAGTTTACTGATAAATATACAATGTGTCAACATCTTTCCTCTTTCTAAAATCTTTGTGAAGACAATACTGCTTTGGTCAGATATAGGGCTGGTTTCACGGACACAGATTAGGCCTAGTCTAGGACCAAAAAAACAATGGAGTTTTCTATTGAACTTGATTTTTTAGTCTGTGTCTGCGAATCCGGATCATAATGCGCTACTTTAGAACAGGACCCATTGGGGAGGCTGATAGAATGCTTGCTGATTTTGGCCAGTCTCCCCTAGCCAATACGTTAGTTCATTCTATTGATTTGTGCCTTGCTACTTGCTAAGCAGAGGATGTGGGTATAGATGTAGTGCTTATATAGGTACTGCAGATTAAGAAGCTCCATAAATGAAGAGCAGCCAGGTGAACTGAGGTGGCATCAAACAAAGGGTTCCGTCGTTCTTAGAACTGACGATCAGATTGGGTGAAATCCAAAATCACAACTAGTCAAAATTCCTCATTAACTAGTGTGTTAATGATCATGTTTAAGGTACAAAATATCACTGCTCACATCACAGTGGCATTCATGTAATCCGTTGAATCCACTGAAAGAGCATGAATCGCTTCACAGTAGGAAATTAATGATGGAAAAAGACATTGTCTAAGTTTGCTATGAATTCTGGGACTTTTGGTATTTTATGAACTGACCAATACAGAGGAAGGATTCTTTGTAAAATTAAAATTCACTCATTCTTATTGTGTTAATTGAAATGTACAGCTGTGTGTTGTCTGCATATCAGGTAAAATTAAAATGTGAAATGTGAAAATTCTGAATGACATCAAAAGCATTTATAATAAAAACAAAATATCTCCCAAAACCGATCCATGTGGAAAGCGTAAGTCTAGGTGAAGTATAACTTCCATTTGTCAGAATGTACATTAGTGTCAACGCTGACAAGGGTTTTCAGATTGTCAGGCCTGTCGATGAAGACTGTCTGTTGCTAAAACCCGGCAAGAGACAACTCCTGATTCCAACTCTAATGGGGAAATCTGGTTGGAAGTCTCTGGTTAAAGACCCATGTTTAGCAGGTGGACAGCATTTCTTCCCAGTGACCATGGGAAAGTTGTCTGGCTGCAGGGGCTGTATGCAGGACAATATGTATTAGTTCAAGTGTGAACTGTGAAGGGACCTCCATATTGGTACAGTTAAGAACATGTATACCGTTACAGACCCAGTGTGAATCATTTAAAAATTACAGCATATTTTATAAATTGTCCCACCAATTAAGGGTGATGTTGTTCTGATGCAGCTGTGACGTGCCATTGAGACTGATAGAATAGTTTGGCAAGACAAAATAAAGGACTTACTTAGACAGTCAGAACAAAGAGCAAATTTAGACATTTGGAACCAAACTGTTTGTCGGATGTGTTTTGTCGATACCTCGGTTAACCAGAAGTAAAATACACTAGAATGTTTGTCAATACTAGACCCAGAAGGCAGACCAGAGTACCTGTTCACTTTACAGTATAGATGGTCAATGGTCCATTAGTATATAGTTACATATAGTTACATATTCTCTGGCAGTTACAGACTGCCAGAGAATGGATACAGATTGTGATATACTGTCCTACTTTAGACCAGGGCCCACTGGGGAGGCTGATATAGTGCCCTACTTTAGACCAGGGCCCATTGGGAAGGCTGACATAGTGCCCTACTTTAGACCAGGACCCATTGGGAAGGCTGATCGTGTACTACTTTAAACCAGGGCCCATTGGGGAGGCTGATAGTTTACTACTTTAGACCAGGGCCTTTTGGGGAGGCTGATCGTGTACTACTTTAAACTAGGGCCCATTGGGGAGGCTGAAAGTTTACTACTTTAGAACAGGGCCCATTGGGAAGGTTGATATAGTGTACTACTTTAGACCAGGGCCCATTTGGGAGGATGATATAGTGTGCTACTTTAGAACAGGGCCGTTTGAGGAGGCTGATATATTGTACCACATTAGACCAGGGCCTTTTGGGGAGGCTGATATAATGTACTACTTTAGACCAGAGCCCATTGGGGAGGCTGATATATTGTGTACTATTTTAGACCAGGGTCCATTGGGGAGGCTGATAGTGTACTACTTTAGACCAGGGCCCATTAGGAAGGCTGATCATGTCATACTTTAAACCAGGGCCCATTGGGGAGGCTGATATATTGTGTACTATTTTAGACCAGGGTCGATTGGGGAGCCTGATAGTGTACTACTTTAGACCAGGGCCCATTGGGGATGCTGATATAGTGTACTACTTTAGACCCGGGCCTTTTAGGGATGCTGATATAGTGTACTACTTTAGATCAGGGCCCATTGGGGATGCTGATATAGTGCACTACTTTAGACCAGGGCCTTTTAGGGATGCTGATATAGTGTACTACTTTAGACCAGGGCCTTTTAGGGATGCTGATATAGTGTACTACTTTAGGATCAGGGCCTCTTGGGGATGCTGATATAGTGTACTACTTTAGGATCAGGGCCTCTTGGGGAGGCATGTGCTTTCAGACCTCAGGCTCTGCATCAGCAGATCGGCGCCACATCGCTGCAGTCCCATGATGGTGAGTCATGCGCTGCATGTCCTGTAACCATGGCGACAGAACCATAATATTCCTCACAGCTCTGACCTGGTTGGTCCCAGATTACCTGATGGTCAGGGGACACAGCACAAGAGAACTGCTGACGTCAAGGGTCAGCTACTTCATTCCCCTGGGTCATTCACTCACCATACAAAGACATTCTGAACTGAACATAATTATTTCATTAAACCAAATGCATTCTGAAGAGAGTGATCAGTTGATTGAACTAATGCATTCTGCAGAGAGTGATCAGTTGATTCAACTAATGCATTCTGAAGAGAGTGATCAGTTGATTCAACTAATGCATTCTGAAGAGACTGATCAGTTGATTCAACTAATGCATTCTGAAGAGAGTGATCAGTTGATTCAACTAATGCATTCTGAAGAGAGTGATCAGTTGATTCAACTAATGCATTCTGAAGAGAGTGATCAGTTGATTCAACTAATGCATTCTGAAGAGAGTGATCAGTTGATTCAACTAATGCATTCTGTATTTCTAATTATTGGAGCCTGGTGTTGTAAGCTGGGCTGATGTAGGCAAGGAGGATATCATGGCAATACTTTGCCACAAAAAAAATAAGATGAATGGAGTAGAATACAGTTGTATGAAGTTGAATAAATGAAGTAGAATAATAATAATAAGAAAGTTCAATAGGGAACACAGCAGAATAGACAGGCAAATGTATCTGGTGCCCTCTAGCTGCTGTCCAGAACAGCGGCTAGAGGGTTCAATCAGGGCAGGCTGAGAGATACAGCTCTGGAAAAAATTAAGAGACCACTGCACCTTTATCTTTCCTTTCCAAAAAAGTTGAAAAGGAAGGTTTTGAGTGAAGAACAGAAGCGTTCAATTTGCAGTGGTCTCTTAATTTTGACCCTTCTGTTCCTCACTCAAAACCTTCCTTTTCGACTTTTTTGGAAAGGAAAGAAAAAGGTGCAGTGGTCTCTTAATTTTTTCTGGAGCTGTATAGTGTTCTATTAGCACTTCCCTTAAAAACAGCATTCCACGGCTCACATCCCTTAGCAACAGTGTTCAGGTACTCAAGTCCATTAGCAACAGCATTCCACCGCTCACATCCCTTAGCAACAGTGTTCAGGTACTCAAGTCCATTAGCGACAGCATTCCACCGCTCACATCCCTTAGCAACAGTGTTCAGGTACTCAAGTCCATTAGCGACAGCATTCCACGGCTCACATCCCTTAGCAACAGTGTTCAGGTACTCAAGTCCATTAGCGACAGCATTCCACGGCTCACATCCCTTAGCAACAGTGTTCAGGTACTCAAGTCCATTAGCGACAGCATTCCACCGCTCACATCCCTTAGCAAGTGTTCAGGTACTCAAGTCAGTTAGCGACAGCATTCCAGCACTCACATCCCATAGCAAGTGTTCTAGCAATCACTTCCCTTAGCAACAACAATATAGCACTCACTTCCCATTGCAACAACAATATAGCACTCACTTCCCATAGCAACAACAATATAGCACTCACTTCCCATAGCAACAACAATATAGCACTCACTTCCCATAGCAACAACAATATAGCACTCACTTCCCATAGCAACAACAATATAGCACTCACTTCCCATAGCAACAACAATATAGCACTCACATCCTATTCATGGATTGCACCTCCATTGGTGACATGGTCACTGACTGACATGTTGAAATGTTTGTTGCTACGTGAAATTTGATTTTGACGAATATCAGCAAGACAACTGGCAACTCCTCTCTCAGGCGTTTGTTTCTTTCCCACAACACGAAGTAAATCAGGGATCATAGCCATTAGTGTCATTTTTTGAGAGAAGATATCCAGCCATTTAGCACAGTTCCAGGGGTTCAGTGAAGCTAGGGGACCCATAGACAAAGTTAAACCAGGCAGACAGAACTTTCTATGAAAGGTAGGCCTTAGACAGGCTTTTTATTGACCTGTTGTTGATTCAACTTTTGGACAATAATATGTGTGCTTGTTTATATCCTACTGACAAGGATTGTGTGACCTCCGCCTCCACGTCCAAACATTGATAGTTTTGGACAGACTTGGTTATGAATTAGATTGTGGGGATACCTGCACAACTAGCTAATATGTTTGAATATTTAGTGGAACTGGTTCAGAACCAGAACTGAGAACAATATTCTAAGAACCAAATGGCCTTTATCTGACAGGGTTTGATGCCCTGAGTAGTGTGGTCGATCGGGCGCGTTGCGTTGGTCGAATTTCCACTTTGCCAGTTAGACTGTCTCTACCTGCCAACCTGTTTTTGCCAGTTAGACTGTCTCTACCTGCCAACCTGTTTTTGCCAGTTAGACTGTCTCTACCTGCCAACCTGTTTTGCCAGTTAGACTGTCTCTACCTGCCAACCTGTTTTTGCCAGTTAGACTGTCTCTACCTGCCAACCTGTTTTGCCAGTTAGACTGTCTCTACCTGCCAACCTGTTTTTGCCAGTTAGACTGTCTCTACCTGCCAACCTGTTTTTGCCAGTTAGACTGTCTCTCTGTCTACCTGCCTGCCAACCTGTTTATGGATTTAAACAGGCTTACCTTGTACCTACATCAATGTTAATTATAGATTAAGATTATGCATTTAAAACAGTTTATTACTGTAAATTCCAAATACTTACAACAATCAGCAATAGTATATTGACACATTGATAACAAGAGCTGCCTTTAACTGTATGTATTATGTTCAGGGTTAGGGTTAGGGTTTTCATACAATATTTCCTATCATCATTAGCTTACTGTACGATTATCAACCATGTTGAATATAAAGGAACTGTGCTATATACATATAAACAGATCTTAATTTTAGCATTCTGAGAATGGTACAGTATTGACATGTTCAGTCTGCATGTCATCCAGAGAAGTTAGAACAATACAGACCACAAACACTCGAGCTGCTGAGCATCAAACAATGATCTATACATAGTTGAAATATCTGATTACCTCTGAAGAATTATAGTTAGTACCTATTACCTATTGAAACATTTTTTTCATATGCATATGTGAGTTGCCATAGTGGTGACTGTGTGATATTCAACAGCTTTTTTTATTACAAAAATGTATTTGCTGCTTTGAGTTCTGTCATGATATAATTATAATAATATATTTAAGTAAAAAAGAGGCACAACTCTCTTCAACACATGGTCAAACATAGAAGACCTTACAGTACAACAGCAGCATAAACGGAAACAAATTCGATGTTCAAGTCTCCTTTTTTAAATTATTCCTTTGTCCACTACGACCAAACATAAATCAGCAAATGATATGACATTTAAAATTAAAATAACAACTTGAGGGCTTGAATCTTAAGGGACGATTTTCCACACTAAATTAAGCCAAGTCCTGAAATTAATAGGGAAGACTCTAATGATTAATCCTGAAGCCGTTGTACAGTAATTTGAGGATGCATAATCCAGGAATAATTTTTATAGCAATCTGAGCTTCATGAAACCAACAGTGATGAGTGTAGTCTTGTTGCAGTCATTGTGACATGGAACAAGTCTGTTACATGATTGCAGTCATTTTTATATGACCTGGACTGTATGGGTCAGTATGGTCCATCTGGACTGTTACAGTATGGGTCAGTATGGTCCATCTGGACTGTTACAGTATGGGTCAGTATGGTCCATCTGGACTGTTACAGTATGGGGCAGTATGGCCCACAGCGTACATGGAGAGACTCTAGACTGTCCTGGACCTGCAGAGTCCTGTCCCGTCTGGACACACCCACTGCAGCCCTGGAGCTCTGCTCTACTACAGCCGGAGCCCCTGCCCCAGCCAGACCTGGCTCCGGATGCACCCTGCCATCTGGCATTCTGAACTCCACCGAGGCAAACGATGACATGCTGCCGTTCTTCCTTGCCCAGCTCTGTGATGTATCTACTGCCCTCTCTGTCTTGGACCTGACTTCTGATCCCTGACCTTTACCCTCCGCTCTCACCCTAGCCCCGTTCCTGGTGTCATTGACACTAAGGTCATTCAGGAATGGGTCTGAGTCGCTGCTGTGAGACATGTTGAAGTAGGTGCACTTAGGGGTGGGAGGTCGGGCCATGTCCTCTAGCTCAGAGGAGGAGAGGACAGCCAGGGGGTGGAGGTGCTGGTGGAGGGGCTCGTGGGCAGAGGCTGAGTGGTGTAGGGGAGGGGAGTGGGGAGTGTCCTCGCTGATGTTGTCTAAGGTCGTATCCACAGAGGTGCTATCAACGTTACCATACATCCCCATGGTAACCGGCGGTGACTTCCTGATCAGATGGTTCTCCTTAAGGAGCCATCGTCCCTGATCGATCAGGATCCCATCACTACAGCCAGGGAGGCTCTTAGAGTCTGCTGCGCTCTGCTGCTCTACTCCCACCTTATCCGAAAGGTGCCCCTTCTTCAGGAGCCACCAGTCCTGGTTCAACATTTCAATCGGATCTGGCCCTGGTCCAGTCTTCACTAAGCTGGACCCGCTGATGTACGAGAGGCTCTCGCCAGAGTCACGAGTCTCTGCTGTGTTCCTCCTGCAGTTCTCTGGGCTCTTTAAGAGTTGTGATGAGAGATTACAAGTCCGGAGCTCCAGAGAATTGGTACTGGCTTTACTCTGTTGGTCACTAGTCTGTCTGATACGTTGTCTCCCAGCCCCCTCCTCTTCATCTCCCTCTCCACTCTCCGTTGACAGATCTACTGACCCCTGGGTCTTGTACCCGCCACTGCTGGAGGTCTCAGGTCTGTAGTCGGACAGATCTGAGGTGTTTGGGCTTTGCAGTCTTGTCAGGCCGTACTGACTCTCTGTGTTGCCATTAGTAGATATAAACATCTGTTTGGTCTGGACGACCCTGGCTGCCCCGTCTGGTTCGATACGGAGGTTACCTTTTGGATCAAAGGTGAACATCAGGGAGGATGACTTCAGGGCAGTGTTGACAAAGTCTATAAGCTCTTGAGATATCTCCAAGGAGTGGGATTGGTCTTCACCTACTTCCTCCTCTTTGTTGTCCTCCTCCAATTCAGTGAGTCGCTTCATGACGGTTTCAGAGTCCTGAACTTTGACCCTGCAGAGGTCTCTGGTCCCGGAAGAAGAGTTGTTGGACACTGTTGTAGTCTCCTTCTCAAAGACATCACACATGGATTTATCTGACTCTGACTTCAATGAATTCTTTGACATTGATTTAATTGATTCCCTCCCTCTCCTCGCTATTGTTTTAGACTCTACTTTGTAATTCTCTAAGTCTTTAACTGACGTCTCTGACTCTGCAGAGTTCTCTGATCTTTCAGACTTTGAACATATCTCAGAGTTGACAGATTTCTCTAATCCTACTGATTTTTCGGACATTACGGAGTTCATTGACTTCCTTAACATTGATACTTCAGACTCTACCCCTGCTGCCTCTTCCTGCTTCTTCTCATATTTGTCCTGTTCCTCAAAGCTCTGCTCCGTTTCCTCCTCTTGCTCCTCCTCACATCTTTCTTCTACATAACAGGCTTCATCCAGGACCCAGCTGGAACTAACATTGCTATCTGTAGAGAAATTACTATGAACACTTCTGTCCTCTTCAAAAGCAGATTCAACAGATAGCTTGTTTTGGTTCTCACTCTCGTTCTCCTCACCTACTTCCTCTTTTTCATTATCTTCTTCCTCCTCCACCTCTTCTTCATCTTCTGATCTCTTCTCTAAATTCTTGACTGACTCTTCCATCTCCCTCTCAACCCCCTCTGTCTTATCTGATTCTTCTTCTTTTCTCTGCTCTTTTACCTCCTCTTCTAATTCCTCTTTTTCTTCTTTTCGCTGCTCTTCTACCACCTCTTCTACTTCCTCTTTTTGTTCTTTTCTCTGCTCTTCTACCACCTCTTCTAATTCCTCTTTTTCTTCATTTCTCTGCTCTTCTACTTCCTCTTCAAATTCCTCTTTTTCTTCTTTTCTCTGCTGTTCTCCCTCCTCTTCTAATTCCTCTTTTTCATCTTTTCTCTGCTGTTCTACTTCCTCTTCTAATTCCTCTTTTTCTTCTTTTCTCTGCTGTTCTAACTCCTCTTCTAATTCCTCTTTTTCATCTTTTCTCTGCTGTTCTACCTCCTCTTCAAATTCCGCCTTTTCTTCTTCTTTTCTCAGCTTTACATCATCTTCAAATGCTTCCTTTTCTTCTTCTCTTTGGTCCTTTACCTCTTCCTCTAATTCTTCTTTTCTCTGCTGCTCTACCTCCAGTTCTTTCTCTTTTCTTTGCTCCTCTTCTTTTTCTTCTCTCTGCTCCTCCATCTCCTCTTCTTTTCTCTGCTCCTCTACCACCTCTGCAAACTCTTCCCTCTCCCACGGAATCTCCTCTGCCTCATCCACCTCCTCATCTTTATCCATATCCTGGTAGTCCTCATTCTCTATATACTCCACCTCCTCATCTTTATCCATATCCTGGTAGTCCTCATTCTCTATATACTCCACCTCCTCTTTCTCTTCCTCATCCTCCTTTTCCTTTACCATTTCTTTCTCCTCCCCTTCTTCCTCCTCATCCACATCCTCAACATCCCCTTCCTCTGCCTCTTCTACCTCCTCTTGTTCATGGGCATAACTAGATGCGCTACTGAATTCAGATGCTGACTTTTCTGACTTTATAGATCTCTCTGACTTTAGCAACTTTAAGGATTGTAATGACTTTGATGAATATACAGACTTCAATGACTGGACTGATTTTGACACTGTCGTTTGATTCTCTGACTTTACGGATTTCATTGACTGTGTAGAGTTCACTGATAACATTGACATTGACTTTGATTCCCTCATGCTGGATTCTGTTACTGAACTAACATCTTGTGATGATTTTACTGATCTCAGTGACTTCTCTGATTTTAATGATATCGGTGACTTCTCTGACTCTACTGACTTCAAAGACTGTACTGATAGCAATGATTTCATCAAAGGAATTGACTCTGTAGATTTCATTGACTCTCTTCCTGTTAATGTTCTAATTTCAGAATCAGATAGTTCACCAAGATCAGGTGACTTTTCAGACTTCAATGATTGGGCTGACTTTGCAGTTGTCATTGAGTTATCTGACTTCATGGATTTCGTTGATTGTGTAGACTTCATTGACAACACTGACATTGACTTTGATTCCCTGATACTGGATTCAGTTACTGAACTAAAATCTTGTGATGACTTTACTGACCTCAATGACTGTACTGATAGTAATGAGTTCACAGACTGAACTGACTTTGTAGACTTCATAGACTTTCTCTCTGTTGATTGTCTCGTGTCAGGATCATCCGACTCTGACTTTTCAGACTTTACTGTGTGGGCTGACTTTGGTGAGTTGATAGATGTCATTGCCCTCACTGGTTCTATTAGTCCAAACTTACCATCAGGCCCTAGTGACTCTAGGGACTTCACAGACTGGAGTGACTGAACTGATAGCAATGACTTCATTGAGTTTTTGGAGTTAATTGATTTAATTGAATTGTGCTCATGTGTCACTTCTACATCTGGTTCTGACTTTATAGACTTCACTGACCTTTCTGACTTCATAGACTTCACTGACCTTTCTGAATTCATGGACTTCACTGATCTTTCTGACTTCATTGACCTCACTGACCTTTCTGAATTCATGGACTTCACTGATCTTTCTGACTTCATAGACTTCACTGACCTTTCTGAATTCATGGACTTCACTGATCTTTCTGACTTCATAGACCTCACTGACCTTTCTGAATTCATGGACTTCACTGATCTTTCTGACTTCATAGACCTCACTGACCTTTCTGAATTCATAGACTTCACTGATCGTTCTGACTTCATAGACTTTATCGAGCTTTCTGACTTAATTGTAGGCATCACATTCACTGAGTTCCTTGACTTTGATTCCCTCATGCCTGACTCTGTTACCATTTCACCATCTTCTGTCTGATCTGTTTCCATTACCGTTTTCCCATGTAGTATCGGATCTACTGCAGTGCTAACCTCCTCAGAATTCTGGGTTGGTTCTTTCACATCAGGGATATTTCTTATCTCTCTACTGACCAAATACTCCTCATTTTCCTCTTCATGTTTTTCCACATTCTCATTTTCACCCTTGTTCTTCTGTTCTATCTCCTCAACACCCTCTTGCTCCTTATCCTCTTCAGCTGGGCTCCCTGGCCAATTATCTGGCCTCTTCTTCACAATTTCCTGAAATACCTCAAGTTCCTCAATTTCCTCTGAGTCCCTTCTGTCCACCTCTGTGTCCACAGCATTAGACACCTCACTAATGCTTCCCCCTAACATTGGAGACCTCATGGCATGTTGCACTGTTCTGTTGCCATCTACCAACAACGAAACCTCATCTCTCAGTTCTTGGGGCAGGTTGAGTTCCTCCATGAACTCATCAATGCCCAACTGTCCGTCATTCTCCTCCCCTTCCTCAGACATTACATCCAGGGCGAACTCCTGGTTGGTGCTGGGAGAGTATGGAGGACTGTCCATGACCCCCACCTCACTGTTCCTCTCCTGGAAGTCTTTCCAGCTGTCCCTCAGCTGGTCGGAGGTGCGGCTCTGAAGGCTGGCCAGGCTGGCTCTCTGCTCCTCCTCGTCCTCAATTGCAGAGATCTTCTGGAGTGACTGCAACACTAGAAGGGCCTCTGAACCGCTGTTTGACTCTCCTCCAACTCCCAGGGCTGATGACAAGGTCTCTTTTAGGGTTGTTACTGACAAGAAGGACATCAGAGACTTGGAGGGTGAGCCAAACACAGACGCCACCTAAAAAATGATAACATTTGCAATTACACTTTTTTCACTAACCAATTTACAATAAAGAGCTTTGAGAAATTAGGGTTAACTGCTTACTTAGGGACAGAAAGATTTTATTTGCCTTGCCTGCTCTAATTGCAAAGCTACCTGCCACCTATTTTGTTACCTATTGTCATTGATCAAACAAAGTCATATAAATAAATAACAACTCCTCAGAAACAATCCTAAAACATTAAGATAACACAACTAAACTTAATAAACATGAGTACCTGAGAGGAGAAGTCAGGCATGCTGTGTGATTTCTCCAGGCTGGCAGGGTTCTGGGAGGCCTGTCTTATGCAATGAATGGAGGAGCAGAGCTGTCGGAGAACAGGCGTTAACGTGGCCTTGGGGCTGAGGAGGTGGTGTGTGGAGAAGAACGTCTCACTGTGCTGCTCTACCGGAGGAGGGATGAAGGAGGCTGAGCGGTGTAGGAGGCCAAGCCGAGTCTGCTGCTTCTCTGGGTCAATCCTGGGAGCCATGACAGGTGGAGGAGCAGGAGGATTAGTAGCAGTTGTGTTTATTGACTGAGTTTTACACCAATTTAATGTATCAGCATGAAATACTAAAATAGCACAAACAGTCTATGCACAAAGATTATATGAAAAATACAGTAATAATAAATAAAAACAACAATAATAATAAAAATACAACATTCTAAGATTATATGAAAAATACAATAGTAATAACAACAACAACAACAATAATAATACAACATTGGGGTAACAGATAACAACATGGCAGAAAAGTTGGGGTCAATTACAATTCCAGTAATTTCAGGAACATCCAATTCCAAAAGTCCAATTCCATATTTCCCTATTTAAAAAGTGCTGAGCATCAGTATTTTGCCAAAACCGGCCCAGAATACAACATTGGGTATAGACTGCAGGGAGTCTGTGTAATGAGCCGATACCACATACATTGCACAGTGGAACTAGAGAAGACTAAGCTAGCTAACACTAGCTAATCCTAGACTAATTGAGATGAAAAGTCTATCCTCCTCACTCTATTCGTTGTAATTCATATTCGTTGTAAAATAACAAGACTACCTGTTTTGTGCTTTAGCTTTTCTTTTTAAATCCATCTTCATTTAGTTAGCCAGAAAGCCTGTTTACTACAAAATGCTTCATGGAAGGCATGAATTTTCTTCAGTACCACTGATCACCTTGTGATTGGACAACAACAACAACAAGCGACACTTGCCAATTCAAACCAATAAGAAAATGCCTGTTAAATGTTAAGGAAAATGGTCAGTTTGTTACAGTCCTAGTTCTTTTACTGTAGTGTCAATTACTCATCCAATACGCATCCACTTGTCCATACTAAATTGATATAGGTTCCACAATTACTCTTCCCTGGAATGGAGCTTACTTGAAAATATTTTCATGAGACTTTATATTGTAAATTGCACTTTATCTTAAATTAAGATTGAGACAGTTAATAAAAAGTTGTATGGCACATAATTCAATTAAACTATAAATATTTCTTCAGATTTTGCAAGTTTTGGATTTGGGTTTTTGACTACACCAACTTTATATACAATAAATATGGTAATCACAGCACATGCCCACTTAGGTCATTTATAGCTGTTTTATATCAACAAGATTAAATTAACTGGTACTGGATCAGTAGTCGGTATTGGATCAGTAATCAGTATTGGATCAGTAGTCGGTATTGGATCAGTAGTCGTATTGGATCAGTAGTCGGTATTGGGTCAGTAGTCTGTATTGGATCAGTAGTCTGTATTGGATCAGTAATCGGTATTGGATCAGTAATCAGTATTGGATCAGTAGTCGGTATTGGATCAGTAGTCGGTATTGGATCAGCAGTCGGTATTGGATAAGTAATCAGTATTGGATCAGTAGTCTGTATTGGATCAGTTCTACAGCATCAGTTTCAACACACAGGCTGGAGTTTGTTTTTGCCACTCAAGCCACCCTTGACTCCCATACGGACAGTGAAACATATGCTTCCTCCGTTCTGGATTACATTAACATCTGCATCAACAATGTTGCCACCCATTAACTAATAAAGACCTTCCCCAACCAGAAGGTCCGAGAGCTGCTAAAGGCACACAATGCAGCTTTCAGATCCGGCGATGCGGAGGCCTATAGCTCATCCAGGGCCAACCTGAAAAGGGACATCAAGATGGCTAAACATGACCACAAACTGCGGATTGAGGAGCACTCCAATACCCAACACATGTGACAGGGCATCCAAGCCATCACTGACTACCGGCCAAAGAACCCTACCCCCACAGCCAGCAACGTCTCCTTCACCGACGGGTTAAACAGGTTCTTTGTCACCCGCTTCGACAGGGACAACAAAGAGCCAGCCATTAAAGCTGAACTCCCCCCAGACGACCCCCCCTAAGACTTTCCACCGCAGAAGCAGGGTGAATGCACTCAAGGCTGCTGGTCCTGATGGCGTCCTCGGGCGTGTGCTCAGAGCATGTGCTGGGCAGCTGGCTGAGGTCTTTACTGACATTTTTAATCTGTCACTGGCCCAGGCAGTTGTTCCAACGTGCTTCAAGACCGCGAACATTGTGCCAGTGCCAAAGCAGTCAACTGCGTCTAGATTGGATGACTGTACTTTGAAAGACAAGTTCTGGCCCACGTTAAGTCCCCCCAACACTGGATCCCTACCAGTTTGCCTACCGGTCAAACAGGTCTACAGAGGACGCCATCTCCACAGCTTTACACCCTGTCCTGACCAACCTGGACAAAACCAACACCTATGTAAGAATGCTATTCATAGACTTTAGCTCAGCATTCAACACGGTCATCCCCTCTAGGCTGGTCAACAAACTCCATGACCTGGGGATCAGCCCCTCTCTCTGCAACGACTTTGGACTTCCTAACCAACAGACCCCAGTCTGTCAGGTTAGACAACTTCACCTCCTCCACCCTGATACTAAACACTGGTGTGCCACAAGGCTGCATGCTGAGCCCTCTCCTGTACTCCCTCTTCACCCACGACTGCGTTCCTGTACACAGTTCCAACACCCTCAAGTTCGCAGATGACACCACGGTGGTAGGCCTGATCAGTGACAACAACGAGTCAGCCTACAGAGAGGAGGTCAAGCACCTGGTGGCATGGTGCGCTGACAACAACCTGGCCCTCAATGCAAAGAAAACCACGGAGCTCATTGTGGATTACAGGAAGTCTAAAGGCTGCAGTCACACCCCAGTTCTCATCATTGGCACTGAGGTGGAGCGTGTCCAGCTTCAAATCCCTGGGTGTCCACATCTCCGAGGACCTCTCTTGGTCCCAAAACACCTCAGCCCTGGTCAAAAAGGCACAACAGCACCTCTACTTTTTGAGGAGGCTGAAGAAGGCCCACCTGTCCTCCAACATCCTTGTGAACAGGGTTTGCAGCATCATCAGGGACCTTTCACATCCAGGCCACAATATGTTTGTCCTCCTACCATCAGGCAGGCGGTACAGGTCTCTTCGTTCCCGCACCAGCAGGCTCAGGAACAGTTTCTTTCCATCTACTGTAACCTTGCTGAACTCTGTGGCCCATCACTAACCATACCCCCCTGCCTCTCAGGGACTTTGTTGCACCACCCCCTCTGTACTACTGGACTGCCTTGCAAAGTCTGATAAGGAAGTTTTTCAGTTGTTGCAGGTACAGTTGCACATGCCACCTTGCACCTTCAATTTGCCTTCATTGCACATCTAGAACTGCTATCGTACTTGCATTTTTCAAGTGATATATAGTATATACATGTCTACCTCAGGGACCTCATTGCTGCTATCCCTGCATTTCGGTTGCACATGCTACCTTACTCCTTCAATTTGCCTCGATTGCACATCTAGAATGCCATTTAGAAATTGCCATTTGTACCCACACAACTATTTATTCCACTTGTAATATACATATACTTAATATTTGTAAATTTTCTGCCCTCTTCTATTTGCACTTCTGGTTAGAAGCTAACTGCATTTCATTGTACTGTACTTGTTCAATGACAATAAAGTTGAATCTAAACTAATCAGTAGTCGCTATCAGATCAGTAGTCGGTATCGGCAAATAAGTTCTGTGGTTGGAATCAGTATTGGCAATGGAAAAAAAGGGGTATCGTGCATCCCTACTAATAATGATTGGAAAGAAAAGGAATTGGAAGTAACATCTACTTCCAGAATTATACTGGAATATACCCTCAATGGCTGGAATGTTGTTTGGTAAATCAACCAACCTAACGCTGGGCATGGAGGAGCAGAGTCCCCGTGTCCTCAGAGGGTTAGGCAGGTGAACCTGAGTCTCTGGGTAACCGACAGGGACAGATAGACAGGACATGGACTGCCCTTCTACTGAGAGGTGATCTCCTCCATGGGACAGATATTGTTCTTCTGGGTAAAAAGGGAGGAGGACTTCACTGCTCACTTCTGACTCAACATCTGAGTCAGCTCCTATCTTAAAGATCACCTTGGTCCTGGGGTCAGCCTCCTCCATATCCTCCTAGAAGGGGATGAAGAAGACTAAATTGAGGAGTAATTTTTCTTATTTAACCAACCCCTTCAATCCACATATACAGACAGACATAAACACGTACATAGACATACCTTGGTTCTGGGTTCAGAGTCATGACCA
>JACXGI010013604.1:0-11676 GCA_016801175.1 Esox masquinongy | reverse complement strand
TTCACCATCATCCCTGTTAGACCTGATGTTCACCATCATCCCTGTTAGACCTGATGTTCTCCATTATCCCTGTTAGACCTGATGTTCACCAATATCCCTGTTAGAACTGATGTTCACCATTTTCCCTGTTAGAACTGATGTTCACCATCATCCCTGTTAGACCTGATTTTCACCATCATCCCTGTTAGACCTGATGTTCACCATCATCCCTGTTAGACCTGATTTTCACCATCATGCCTGTTAGACCTGATGTTCACCATTGTCCCTGTTCACCACCATTGTCCCTGTTCACCACGGATCGGCACACAGCTAGACAAGATATGTCTTCCAGTTGAATTTGATCACTAACCCCCAAACTCCAGACTGTGCTGGCCAATTGCATGACTCTTTGTGGGTCCGCTAAAAAAATCTGATCGCAGGATTTGAACCCTGGAATGTGACTTTACCATTTCTTTGCCATTCAGGGGTTCCCACCCCTTCCTCCACATCTCGTCCTCCACATCCCTTCACATCACCTCCTCCCATCCCTTCACATCACCTCCTCCCCATCCCTTCCTCCAAATCACCTCCTCCCCATCCCTTCACATCACCTCCTCCCCATCCTTTCACATCACCTCCTCCCCATCCCTTCCTCCAAATCACCTCCTCCCCATCCCTTCACATCACCTCCTCCCTATCCCTTCCTCCACATCACCCCCTGCCCATCCTTTCCTCCACATCTCCTCCTCCCCATCCCTTCCTTCCCATCTCCTCCTCCACATCACGTCCTCCCCATCCCTTCCTCCACATCTCCTCCTCCCCACCTCTTCCTCCACATCTCCTCCCTATACCTTCCTCCCCATCTCCTCCTCCCCATCTCTTCCTCCCCATCTCCTTCTCCCCATCTCCTCCTCCACATCACGTCCTCCACATCCCTTCCCCCACATCACCTCCTCCCCATCCTTTCCTCCACATCACCTCCTCCCCATCCCTTCCTCCACCTCATCTCCTCCCCATCCCTTCCTCCACATCACCTCCTCCACATCACCTCCTCCCCATCCCTTCCTCTCCATCTCCTCCTCCGCATCTCCTCCTCCGCATCTCCTCCTCCACATCCCTTCCTCTCCATCTCCTCCTCCACATCTCCTCCTCCACATCCATTCCTCCCCATCTCCTCCTCCACATATCCTTCTCCACACCTACCTCTTTTGTTATTGTCAGTTTTCATGTCACAGGCTGACATCTGGTAGATTTATATGTGAGCCTCTCCGGTTGCCAGCAGAGCCTGAGACCCATCACCAGGAAGCCGCTGGAGGGGAGGAGAAGGGGGCGGGGGTTCAGCAATATGTTCTGGAGAAATATTGCGGGGCCCTGATAAGATGCTTATGCAAGTGCAGCAGCCACAATCAGATCACACAGCCATTGTTCAATAGGGCAAAATCCAATTTTGCTTTTGGCCACCAAAAACAACAACACGGAAGCTTCTTGTTGTAATCGGTGATTCATGTTTATTGGGAGATTACTATTTATCTTTTGCATATTCCTGCTGTACAAAGTATGTGGGCCATTCTGTTGTTTTATTTTCTGTGTGTTTAGCTGACATAATAATTGTATGATAAAGATTGAGATTTTAGTCTATATCTCCTGTATCCCCCTGCCTCCTCCTGTTTACCTCCTGTCCCCTCCTGCCTCCTTCTGTCGCTCTTCTATCTCCTCCTGTCTCCTCCTGCCTCCTCCTGTCACCCTTCTATCTCCTCCTGTCTCTTCCTGTGTACCCCCTTGTCCCCTCCCTGTCTCCTACTGCCTCCTCCTGTCGCCCTTCTCTCTCCTCCTGCCTAATCCTGTCTACCCCTGTCCCCTCCCTGTCCCCTTCTGCCTCCTCCTGTCTCTTCCTGTGTACCCCCTTGTCCCCTCCCCTTCCCTCCTGCCTCCTCCTGTCCCCCTCCCTGTCTCCTGCTGCCTCCTCCTGTCTACCCCCTGTCCCCTCCCTGTCCCTCCTGCCTCCTCCTGTCCCCCTTTTATCTCCTCCTGTCTCTTCCTGTGTACCCCCTTGTCCCCTCACTGTCCCTCCTGCCTTATCCTGTCTACCCCACATTCCCTCCCTGTCTCCTGCTGCCTCCTCCTGTCTCCTCATTTTGCCCTTCTATCTCCTCCTGCCTCATCCCATCTACCCCTGTCCCCTCCCTGTCTCCTCCTGGCTCCTTCTGTCACCCTTCTATCTCCTCCTTTCTATACCTGTCTACCCCCTGTCCCCTCCCTGTCTCCTCCTGTCTCCTCTCTGTCTTCAATTGTCTCCATCTTGTCTCCTCCCTTTCTCCCCTTTGTCTCCCCCTGACTCCTCCTGTTTCCTCTGTCATGTCTCCTTCTGACTCCCCCCGTCTCCTGTCTCCTCTGTACTTTCTCCTCCTGTGTCCTGCTGTCGAGTTTGTCCTGTATCCTTCTGTCGAGTCTGTCCCGTGTCCTCCTGGCGAGTCTGTCCCGTGTCCTCCTGTCGAGTCTGTCCTGTCTCCTTCTGTCGAGTCTGTCCTGTCTCCTCCTGTCGAGTCTGTCCTGTCTCCTTCTGTCGAGTCTGTCCTGTCTCCTCCTGTCGAGTCTGTCCTGTCTCCTTCTGTCGAGTCTGTCCTGTCTCCTCCTGTCGAGTCTGTCCTGTCTCCTTCTGTCGAGTCTGTCCTGTCTCCTCCTGTCGAGTCTGTCCTGTCTCCTCCTGTCGAGTCTGTCCTGTTTCCTCCAGAGGTAGTTTTTTCTCATGATTGTCCAGGGACCTGGACAATCATTTCAACAACATTTTTTTGTAGCTTCAGTTCTTTACCACTGACTACGGTAAGACTAATGCTTGTGTCTCACCAAGCTATTTTGGATGTAATTTTGTTTGCAGATGCAAGTGACATATTCTTAAGCAATTCTGATGATACACAAAGCCATTGGAACATAAGTCAAATTGCCCACAACGTCCAATCCTGTCATAGACTGCATCACATCATGGTTTCACTAAATTATTTGTTTGTCCAAATGGTTTGTAATTGTAACAGCACTGACTCAGACAAAACGCTGGCTGTACGGATGAACCCCAATGTGATTTGTTGTAAATGTGTATCAATTCCAACATACAGGCGTGTGTCTCTTCTACCGACAATTGATTTGTAATGTTTCTTCAACTCGCCGAGTGCCTTCCTGGCCTCTCACCCACCCCCAACCTCCCCTTCACATCCCCGTCATGTTGTTGTTCTGCTCCACTGGGGACCAGAGGCCTATTCCACTCGTTGCGCTTGATAATTAGTGACAATTGTTAAAGCAATTTACAATCTCAAGGAAGCTCATTGAGCAAATGGTGCCAATTAACTGTGGATGCTAATGTGCTCAGAAACGTGTAAAAGCTACATCCGACCACCACTACATTCCAGCCGTCAACTTTTTACGGTGAGGGCAGGAGGGTGTGGGAGAAGAGGAAGAGCTGAGGAGGAAGAGCTCAGGAGGAGGAGCTGAGGAGGAAGAGAGGTACAGGAGGATAGGAGTGAGGCTGCATGTTCTCTTACGGTGCTTATTCATCAGGTTCCAGACTATGGTTTGATATGCCAGAAGCTTTGACCTCCTCCATGGACCACTTCTATCACCATGTAGTGGGTCCTCGACTTGCTGGGGTGTTCTGATTGGAGATGGTGGGTGGGCATTTAGGTAACCACTTTACAGCAACATATTTACACTGATGAGCCAATACATTATGACCACTCACAGGTGAAGCGAATAACAGTGATCTCCTAACAAGGTCAGATGTCAAGGTCTGAGTCGATCAGATGGTAAGAAAACAATCAGTTCTCGTAGTCAACGTGTTGGATACAGGAGAAATGGGCAGGAGTAAAGACCTGAGTGACTATAACAAGAGCCAAATTGTTATGGCCAGACGACTGGGTCATCTCTGAAAATGACAAGGCTTGTGGGGTTCTCCCAGTCAGCAGTGGTGAGTACCTACTGGTAGTGGTCCAAGGAGGGACAAACCACAAACCAGCAACAGGGTGTTGAGTGCCCAAGGCTCATCAGTGCGCAAAGGCAACAAAGTCTGGTCCAAACCAACAGAAGGTCTACTGTGGCACAAGTCACGGAAAATGTTAATGATGGTTATGGTAGGAATGTGTCACAACACACAATGCATCGCAACATGCTGCGTATGGGGCTGCGTAGCCACAGACCAACAGCATATTAGGCAGGTGGTCATAATGTTTTGGCTCATCAGTGTATAAACAGTATCAGTCATAAGTTTGGACACACTTAGCCATTCAAGCGAGTGTGTCCAAACTTTTGACTGGTGCTGTATGTATTTCCTCTTCTGTGTGTACCCTCTTCCCAATGGCTTGGGTTGTAGCCTATTAAATGAAATTATATGGAATGTGATGAGGAGAGAGAGGCAGATGTGTTCCATTATAGAATCATATTATAGAATCGTAAAAGGCTATAGCCTTGTAGCAGCCTCTCTCTTCTTGACAAACTTTCCGTTCCAATTCATTTTGTCTATGAATGGCTCTTAAAGGCCATTCATAGACCGCCTAGGTTTTCAGCAGTCATCCCTCGTGTGTTCGAGATGCATTGGTTGTGTGATTATGTGATAGGTGCTGTGGTTGGTTGGTTAATTCTCCCAGGATATGTATATTCTCTCCCAGGCTATACTGTAATAGTGTATTTTTTCTATTTGGCTATGTACTGTCTTTCCATTTTGGAAAGTTTCCTAAATCAGTGTATTTGTATGGTTGTGTTGTTGTAAGATGGGAGATGGGAGAGATGTACTTGCTTTTTGTTGGTATGAGATTGATATTAAATCTGAATGTTGAAAAAGTGATGTTGGTAATCACATGCATGCAGAAGTTGAGCTGTGTTTATTGGTTTGCCTATGTTGTGTATTAACATGTTGATCAAAGATTTGTTGCATAATATCAAAATGGGTTACCCCTTTGGAAAAATGTTTTACTGTTGGCTCTGGGTAGAGACGATTGTCTGGTACCCTTCATTAACAGACACTCCTGTCCAGGCTGACTGACTTAATGAGTGCAAACATGTTTGAACTGGCCCCCATGAGGGAGTCCCAAAACCATGGTTTTGCGAGCGCTGTGGTCTACCAAACTGAGCTACTACATGGGGCATCTTCCTGGACAAGGCTCTGGAACCAGGCTGTGTGTTCTCATTTATTACATTCCACTCAATTGCCATAACAATGTACTATTTTACTGTGTGCAATATGTTGGTCTGATAAATATGTTTTTAAATGATTTTATGCTATAATAAGTCACCCACTTAATTGCAGAAATCCAGCATTCAGTGGTCCCCCTATTCCATAGAAATGCAGCTATCAACATCTTCAAGGATTAACTGTACAAGCTATTTTTGTTTTTCCTACCACGCGAGCTCGTGCAGTGAAGGCGTATTTAAAGGAGTATCTGTTCGTTTTGCTCAAGGCCCCACTGTTTTTTAGAAATTCTGCTAATTGTTCTCATGGTAGAAAAGCTCCCATCCTGCCAGAAGAACTCTTAATCTATCTTACCCAGGATGTACACTACCGTTCAAAAGTTTGGGGTCACTTAAAAATGGCCTTGTTTTCTGTGAACACATACATGAAATGAGTTTAAATAGGAAATGTAATCATTGACAAGGTTAGAAATAATCATTTTTTAATTTATATAATAATTGTTTTCTTCAAACTTTGCTTTTGTCAAAGAATCCTCCATTTGCAGCAATTACAGCCTTGCAGACCTTTGGCATTCTAGTTGTCAATTTGTTGAGGTAATCTGAAGAGATTCCACCCCATGCTTTCCGAAGCACCTCCCACAAATTGGGATTGGCTTGATGGGCACTTCTTATGTACCATACGGTCAAGCTGCTCCCAAAATACCTCAATAGGGTTAAGATCCGGTGACTGTGCTGGCCACTCCATTATAGACAGAATACCAGCTAACTGCTTCTTTCTTAAATAGTTTTTGCATAGTTTGGAGCTGTGCTTTGGGTCATTGTCCTGTTGTAGGAGGAAATTGGCTCCAATCAAATATTGTCCACAGGGTATGGCATGGCGTTGCAAAATAGAGTGATTGCCTTCCTTCTTCAAGATCCCTTTTACCCTATACAAATCTCCCCCTTTACCACCAACAAAACACCCCCAGACTATATCCTTAATTTTTCTAGATCCCTTTTACCCTTTACAAATCTCATGCTTGGCAGATTGCATCAAGCACTCCTCCAGCATCTTTTCATTTGGCCTGCATCTCACGAATGTTCTTCTGTGTGATCCGAACACCTCAAACTAAGATTTGTCTGTTGCTGATGCTCGAGATACTCAACTAATCTAAAGAAGTACCATTTAATTTCTTTTATCATCAGCACAAGAGTTCTCAGCTGTGCTAACATAATTGTAAAAGAGTTTTCTAATCATCAATTATCCTTTTAAAATGATAAACTTGGATTAGCAAACACAATGTGCTATTGGAACACAGGACTGATGGTTGTTTCCAGCTACAATAGTCATTTACAACATTAGCAATGTCTACACTGTATTTTTGATCAATTTGATGGTATTTTAATGGACATAAAATGTGCTTTTCTTTCAAAAACGGGGACATTTCTAAGTGACAGAATTCAGGAACGGGGTCCTACCGCAAAATTTGAGTTTGGCTTTTTTTGCACTATATAAAGGTCCAGATTCAGAGCTTTGTAATGGTATATAATACAATACTGTTTGATGAAGTTTTGGGAAAGATATGCTGCTTTTAAAGTTGACAATCTGCTCTGCTTAGTTCTGAGACAAAAGCCTTGAAAAATTCACACTTGCCAGAGAGTTGGTCTTTGTTTATGCCCATTCAGCGTAGTTCACACCCTCTTAGGCCTTAACCCCACCCAGCTATTTAAGTATTCAATTGGGGACACTCTGGCCTTGTGCTAAACTGGTTTGGTTGGTCTTTAATAAACACATACTTTATCAAACCATATAAAATGAAAATTCACATGCACTTGATAGCTAGCTACCCAACGAACATGCTAGAAACAAAGAAATGTTAACTAGCTGGTAAGTTAATGTTGTTACCTAGCTAGTTAATTTTAACTGTAATGTCAGTAGCTACAGCTAGATAACTAGCAATGCAAAGGACTTTGACAACTTTCTGAAAAGTAATTATCTGTAGCTAGTTAGCAAATGTTAGTCTTACCCGTATACATAGGAATGTTTCGCTTCAGATGGAATATCTTCTGATTACTGTACATACGAAGTCCTTTGTCATTTGCGTTTGGTCTGTTGACATTGTTTACTATGCTGTGTGCTTTTGCTACCGTTCGCACTCAAGGTGTTCAATACAAGAATCTGTGCATCATTCATTGTCTCTGTCATAGATTCCATGGTTGTCCTTTGCTTGTAAATGTAATCCATGGACAGTTGCTTGATTAAAGACGAGCCAGCATTTTCGTTTCAACCACTGGCATTGCAATAAAATGCCTCAATTTTGCCTAAATGTTTCGAACAGTATCCAAGTCTGAGATTTCCTCATCGTTGTCAAATTCATCTTCTGAGTCATGGCATCGTTGTCCTCCAGATAGGAGCGTCTCACAACGTGTTCCCGCTGAGATTTGTTGATAACGACCAGCTAAATTCAGGGAAGCGATCTGGTTCACTGTTGTAGTGACGCGATTGCAGTTGTCCGCTTTTGAAAAACCCCAGGTTGCAATTCTACTGAACAACAATGGGTGCTATGACAGAAACCAATGATTTGGCAGACCAATTGGAACTCAGAATGTCAGCATGTCCAGCCCCTTCATTATCTCAGCCAGTCATGTCTAGCAGGAAAAGACCTGTATTTCCCTGGTTAAACAAGTGTTTTAGTTTTAAATTTTATTCGCATTTACACTTCGCATACTAGTTCGTTATTAAGTCACATTAAAGTTCACATCTTCAAGAAGGCATTTCTGCAAAAGTGACAAAATATCCCAGATATTTTGAACATGTTTTTCTTCTTACAAACGGCTCTCCTGAAAAGTAGTGACATGCGACTGAAGCCCAGGTTCCCGAATTCTGTCACACTTTTGAATGGTCGTGTAGGAGGGTGATGCCCCGGCTTCAGCCCAAATAGCACCCCGTCTATGAATGCAGTGCGCTTTTGTGGACCAGAGCTCATGGAGCAATATATATATATATACATATATATATATATATATATATATATATATATATATAAATGGGTGAGATTTTGGATGCAGACCCTTGGAAATGACTCAAGTGAACACAAGCACCTGCCAAGCAACGCAGCCTCCAGTAGTCTTCCAGCCCTCTGCTCCATGCTTCCACATGCCGGATCCCCTCATATTCCGTTCTGCTCAAACAAAGCCAGGATTCAGTAGCCAGTGAACCCAGTGCCCACCTCCCTGGCTGCTTAAATGTTTGCATACGTTACGCTGCTTTGGACATAGTCACCATCTGTGGTTGTGGCGAGGTTTGCCCTGTGGCAGATATGAGGTAAAATCTGGCGCTGTTAGTGGTCATGGCCAGGTTTGCCCTGTGGCAGATATGAGGTAAAATCTGGCACTGTTAGTGGTCATGGCGAAGTTTGTCCTCTGGTAGATATGAGGTAAAACCTGTCCTTTTTAGTGGTCATGGCGAGGTTTGCCCTGTGGCAGATATAAAGTAAAACCTGTCATTTTTGGTGGTCATGGCGAGGTTTGCCCTGTGGTACATATGAAGTACAACCTGTTACTGTTAGTGGTCATGGCGAAGTTTGCCCTCTAGCATATATTAGGTAAAACCTGTAGACAATCCATGTATTCTGCTCAGCCCTAGGAGTTCAACGGCATTCTGCATGGCTGTACAAGTTCACTGGCATTCTGTTTACTGGCAATCCTCTGGCAATACTTCGGTCAGTCTACCATAGGCCGCGGTGTTCAGTCCCGCCTCACCTGCTTAGCAGCAATGCTGTACTTTCCCAGGCCTCCATTCAGAAGACTTCCGTTTTCAAATCACAGCGGTTTTTATGATGTGTTGCAATGGGCCAATTAGCTGACATTTGCAAGTTAAACTGGACAAACGTTTTTCTGTCAAAGAAAATAGACACTAAATACATGATGTTGAAAAGGGAAAGGACAAAACATTTTTATTTGCTGATATTGTAATTTTTGAGGATTTGGGATGTTGGAAAATCACTTTGGTTTCCTTTCCTTTCCAATGGATAGGACTCAGAGGCCTCTTGTGCTCTTCGGATAAAGCTACACACGATACGTGAACAGACATTTTCATTGATGAAATTTAACAACCGTAAGTACAGAGCCAGCCTCATTGATAAGCAATACTGCAGACTGTATCAACAGAAATGATACCTGACTTCACTTCACCTGTCAACTCCTGATAGTTGACACTCCTGTTCACATTTAATGAGTAACCACAAGTGTTTGGATATATGGCCTGCGCTAATAACTGTTGACAGTATCCTACAATAATACCTTTATAAAGACAAATTATTGAAGTCTGTGCATATATTGACAGAGTATAGGCTACAATACATTATATAAAGGTTAATGACGTAAAGTATGGTTGCAGTAGGTTTGCCAACATGTTAATTTATAATAAGCTTGTTGCTACAAAATACATTTGAAATGTAAATGCAAGTTATCTAAGTTGGCAATATTGTGTGATCAAACAGCAAACAAAAAAAAACTAACGGTCAAGGAGGCATTCAGCACATGGTGTGGAGTGCACATAAAAATCTAAATGCGCCCCCCCTGTGAAAATGACTGCCTAGCCCTGTGCTTACCTCTAGCGTAGCACTGAGTAAGCAGCCGAAAGGGCACTCCAGGTCAGGTCTGTATCCTTGGCTCACCTGAGGAACGGAACAAGATGTTACACCTTGAGGCCCCCACACAGTTCGTGTCGCCGTGAAGTGTGGGCCTGAGTTAGTGTGGCGAGGATTGAGCCAAGTTCTTATAGCCTTATAGGTTTATCGGCTTAGCTTCTGTTCTGGGTAATGTGCATACGCGTGACTCTCTCCTAGCGTAGCACCTCATTCCCTCCCTCAGGGAACCAGGCTCATATTAACATCCCAACGTTTCCAGTGCATACAGTGGTGCTCCCTTAGCAAGAGAAACAGACAGCATGGTTCCAGTAAAGAACAGAACTTATGCAGACAGACAGCATGGTCTCCAGTACAAAATAGTTACTGGAACTTAGAGGTAAATGTTACAGTATTTTCTCTAAATTAGAAGTTAGAGTTACAATAGTTAATACTACTATAGCATGTAGCAGTTATTCAATATATAGCAGGTATTCGCTGGTACTAACTAACAGGTACTAACTGGTATTCACCATGTGGATAGGTATTTAACAGATAGTATATATGTAACAGTGGTAAACACACCATGTTCATGGAAATGATAAAGAAGGGAAAAAAACAGTCTGTTTGCATTTTTGCCCCCCCACACCAAAAAAAGCAGATAAGCCCTAGGCAAGATTTTCCTCCGTTCTCTCTGCTCTTCCCATCCATCCCTTCCCCCTGTGACATTTTGTGTTTATTTAAATGCGTCTTCGATGTGTGTGGAAACGGTTCCATAGCGTGAGCACTGTGGGACGCACATCAGCAGAGCACTGGAATGGAAATAAGTTAGAGAGAGAGTGCAAGGGAGGATTTTTGAAATGATACTATGTAGAACGGAAGAGGGTTTATAGAAAACTAGAGATTTCTGTGAGAAAGGAGATGCCCCAGTTTGGATTTGTAAAACTGTTACCTGGTGTCTCGTTGGTCACGTCCTACATTTCTCGTCTTTAATAGCAATGTGGACACCATACTGTCTTTAGTGAAGTGGACACCATACTGTCTGTGGTGTAGTGGTGGCCATACTGTCTATAGTAAAGTGGACACCATATTGTCTGTGGTAAAGTGGACACCATATTGTCTTTAGTAAAGTGGACACCATATTATCTGTGGTAAAGTGGACACCATACTGTCTTTAGTAAAGTGGACACCATATTGTCTGTGGTAAAGTGGACACCATACTGTCTGTAGTACAATGGACGCCATATTGTCTGTAGTAAAGTGGACACCATACTGTCTGTAGTACTGTGGACGCCATATTGTCTGTAGTAAAGTGGACACCATACTGTCTGTAGTACAGTGGACGCCATATTGTCTGTAGTAAAGTTGACACCATACTGTCTGTGGTGTAGTGGTGGCCATACTGTCTATAGTAAAGTGGACACCCTAGTGTCTGTGGTAAAGTGGACACCATACTGTCCGTAGTAAAGTGGACATCATACTGTCTGTGGTAAAGTGGACATCACACTGTCTGTGGTAAAGTGGACACCATACTGACACCATACTTTTCTGAAGTACTGGGTAATTCTACTGTACAGTGTAGGGTCATTTTATATTACAGTACAGCATAATTTTATATTACAGTACAGTGTAATTTTATATTACAGTACTGGGTAATTCTGTAACACAGTACAGCATAATTTTATAGTAGAGTACAGGGTAATTCTATAGTACAGTACAGGGTTATTCTATAGTACAGTACAGGGTTATTCTATAGGACAGTACCGGGTTATTCTATAGTACAGTACAGAGTAATACTCCCCATGTCTTTCTAAGGCTCTGCCTTGAGACATTGCCACTGCCTGTTCTTGTACAAATAATCAAATAAAACATCAGTTGACAGTCATCCTCTACAGCCTGCCTCTGCTGCCAGTCATTC
>JACXGI010013603.1:0-20502 GCA_016801175.1 Esox masquinongy | reverse complement strand
ATCGAGAATCTGTGGAAAGAACTGAAAACTGCTGTTCACAAACGCTCTCCATCCAACCTCACTGAGCTCGAGCTGTTTTGCAAGGAGGAATGGGCAAAAATGTCAGTCTCTCGATGTGCAAAACTGATAGAGACATACCCCAAGCGACTTACAGCTGTAATCGCAGCAAAAGGTGGCGCTACAAAGTATTAACTTAAGGTGGCTGAATAATTTTGCACGCCCAATTTTTCAGTTTTTTATTTGTTAAAAAAGTTTGAAATATCCAATAAATTTCGTTCCACTTCATGATTGTGTCCCACTTGTTGTTGATTCTTCACAAAATATTACAGTTTTATATCTTTATGTTTGAAGCCTGAAATGTGGCAAAAGGTCAAAAAGTTCAAGGGGGCAGAATACTTTCGCAAGGCACTGTATACACTGAAGGGCGTGTTTACCTAACAAAGATCAGGTTTCCAAGACAGTAATGCCAAATGGTCAATTTAAACATTCCTGTGGTTATCAGAGCGCAACCTACAGAGAGATAATCTAAACAGAGATGTTTCTGTTGTTCTCATTATCTAGGCACATTCACTTCCAATGAAATGTACATTCCTATTGTAATTATTAATGCTCAGATTCCACACTGCTCCTATCAAACATTTAAAGAAAAACATTACATGTTTGATAAAACATTACAAGTACAATTCAATTCCAAATGAAAAGAAAAGGCCTATACACTTATGTTACAAATGACTAAGACAAAACAACAAAAAGGAGTATCTGACCAATGAGGTCTTATTCTTCCTCAAATAAAAATGGATATAGACAAGACACAATTGACACACCCTACTCTGACACATAACTCAATGTATGACAGTCATCAAACCCTCCCCCACCTCAGATTATAAGGGTTGAGAAACATATTGACATCAACAGGCTACTATCAGTGTTAACAGTGTTCAGCAGAAAATCAGACTCAATATAACATCATAATTAAACATTCCCCAAGTCCATTGAACAATCAAAAACCCCCCTTGTCCGTATCATGATCCATGCTACAATATCATACAAAAGACTTGTGCATATCCTGTTGTACCTGTGAAAGATTCTACCTTTGAAATAGGGAAAAAATTCTACCTTTAATAGGGGACAATTTACTATCCAAACATACCATGATAGCCGTCATAATGTAGATCATTAAGCAACATCAACAAATACGTCAAAGTCCAGGATTGTCATTGCACAGAGTTTCCCACCTGTCTTGCGAGAAACAAACCTTCATACATATGAAATCCCCATATCAATTCATTTAGGAAAATCTTAGATTGTAAGGAAAGAAGTTAGTTTCCAATCAAGTGTCCTTTGGTTCTTGTCTTCAGGTTTCTTCGTCTTGTATCAGTAATGTAAAGTTCCAAGATCAGTTATTGCAGTCAGTATGATGTGGACCCAGCAAATTGCCTGGTTGTCCTAACAAGTCAGCATAGGTGTGTAGTGGAATAGTGAGTTTCCAACACTTCACTAATTCAAGATTAACAACACAACAGTGTCTTCCACTGTGTTGGGACCATGTGACCTTTCCAGTCAACTGGCCCGTGGTACTCTGACCTGTAGTATGTGGAGTCCTTCATGACTCAGGTGGATTCTCCTCTCATCTCGCTGTCGATGATTCATCTAGAAATGGAGTGTGAAGCCAAGTGATCTGACCCTGGCATCGTTCTGCCATGTGAGTGGTCAGGAAGATTTGAAACAGATTCGACCATTGTTGTTGCAGAAATCCTTCTTGAACATGTTGTTGGTAGTCACACACTCAGTTGTTTGTGTCCAGTCAGTGACGTGATGTATCGTCAGAAAAGGGGTTGTGATGTCCTTATCTGTTGAAGGTATAACTGCAAAACAACGATTAGTGTGGTTCAACAGTCCATCGGACTTTCATCCACTGGGTATTGTCCCGTCAACTCCCAACAATGAAGACAGTAGATCAGTCCTGAAAAATTGTGGATCTCAGAAGTTCCATCATCAGAGTGAAGCGTACACCCTATTCAGACAAGTTTCCATAAAAGTCCATGTCAAAGTTCCTTTTCCATCCAGAACTGGCTTGGTTGATGATTCCTTGTGCTATATTAATGCCCTATAGCAACTAGCAGTGGAATAAGATTTTAGGCTTGACTTTGCTTAGCCAAATCAGAAATGCTTAGATCTATTCTATTCAACCATTAAAATGTTAAACCTTACATCAAACAAAACATCTCCAAATAAACCAATTAAAAACAAATCCTGTGAATGCAAAATGTAAAACATAACAGATGCCAATGCTCCGTTATAATTATGCAAACTGGAAAATCTCAGTTTTTGACGTAACTCCTTATAAATACCAATTTGATTTGCCTTGAGCCTTAAGCTCAACTCTTTCCAATCATAATCAATTATCATATCATACATCCCCCCTGCTTTCACTTCATTAAGTCAATGGAAAGTGACACCATGAGTGAATGCAGAACAATGACAAATACGGTCACAGGAGGCGCCATCTTTTCAGGACGGACATGAAAAATAGAGAATTGGCAGTAGGGATGGATCTAGAATCCATTCGATAAGGAGTTGCATCCTGTATATTCATAAAAACAAAGTGAAAATGTAAAAAACAAACATTCACTAACACCATCGAAGACATCAATGTGCAACACGGTCGCTTTTGCGAAGGAATTATAAACCATATAACCTATTAACAAATTTGTCTAACATAGCTAAACAGCTCTCAAATTTGACTTTACCTCAATATCTCAAAGTTGACTTACCTCAATAATATCCTGTAGTTTCTTGGTACAAGCCTGACTAAAAAATGGTTTGCCCACTAGGGGATAAGCTGCGCAACTAAAGTGAAAAACCCCAGCTCATGTGCAGTGGTTTACCTGTTGCAACCACCAGGGCGATTATATTAGCATAGGTACAGCACACAAAATTAGCATTTTTACAGGACAAAGGCCAAACTACCTCATGACAAACACAAACATTGTCTTGATTAACCATCTAAATTTAGGGAATTCACAAACTTAGATTCATTTTTATTCCAAATAGTAGTGGTCAGACAAAACCTAAATCACAACTTTTATGCATATTTTGACCAAGTCTGTGGTCCTATTGATTGTAATATCAGCAAAAATATGGGATGACTTTAGGTCTCTACCCTCACTTCAGTTGGTTTCAAAACCATACATTTCAACGTTAAAGCTATTGAGAGGAAAATATATTTAGCTTTCACTTAACGTTTGATTATCCCAAAACTGAATATGCTTGTGTTGGTGAAATTACCACAGATGAGACCAGTCTGAACACTCAAATTTAACCCTTAGTAATAGGTTACTCTGATGTAAGGGGAGAGGTTGGTACGGGCCATCCCAGCGGGTCTGCCCCCTTTCCTCAAGCCCATAGCTTCACCCATTTATGGTGAGCCATTAAAAAGGCCAAATGTTTGTTTAATGTATATGAAATTTAAATTCCCACACATTAAAAATCTGACATGGTCAGTAGCAAGATATGTTATTCTTTCAACTTAGCCGATATCCTTCGTTAACTGAAGATTTAGAAAACTCTAAAAATGATGATGTTGACCGAAAACGGATGTATGAAATCACTACATCAATACCCTATTTGTTCATTAGTCAATTTGCCATTTTAGAATTTAAACTCCATCAACAAGTATCAAGCGTTAGTTTTAAAACACAAGTATTATCCCAGTTATCATTGGTAAATACAAACAAAAAGAAACTGTATTATTTAACCAAACTCAATTCAGCATTTAAAATAGATCATCTAATTTTGTGGGGAGTAAACTCATTTTGGCTGTTTAGCCCTCTTCATAGGCTATGACTATTTTGGATTCAAATTCAGTCCTCATGGGACACAGCATGTCTCCTTAACGTTAAAGACTATCACCATGTGGATTCTTCATTCTACAATATACAAGGAGAGAGAAAACACTATTTTAACCTTTTGTAAGAAAACCATGAGACTATTTTATCAGATAAGAAAATCATCATTGTACCAATTTCTAATTCATCACTAGGTTTCAGATGTACCCACACGTGCTAGCGAACAGCTCAGCACGCAACAGAAAATTACCATGCGGTGGGCCTGTTAAGCTACCCACATTGTCATGAGACCCCCTTTGAAACCCTATGAATTAAAACATTATCATCAACGCAAATAAATACGTTTGACTCAAAATTACATAGTGAAAATGACAAAGCACAACAAAACAGGCTATTTCTTGAATACCTATTAAAACATGTTCAAGCATGACAGAATTAAAACATGCTATATACCATGAAAGTGTTTTCAAACTACATGTAATATTCAATTAAATAAGCTTGGCTATTACTGAGGAAAGTGATCAGGTTTCCTTGATAAGTTCCAGCTTCATACGATACGATACATTTTAGGAAATAAACATTTAAGAACTCTGAATCAATGATTATGAAAGCTCACGTCAGTTCCTTGTATCATCCATGATAGCAGGATCCCATAACAGAGACTCCATCTTGTGACTACTGTCGGTTGGCCAGGTGGTCAAACGAAATGAATCTCCGTCCATTTTGATTGTCTCCTTTATCTCCTTTCCCGCCTTACGACTGTTGTCCTCTCTCGGCCATCTTAACTTTACTTTGTCTTTTCTCTTCGTATGTACCACACTCTCCATCTGTCCATATACAACTTCCTCTGAATCCACCTTGTTTAGCCGGAAAACGTTCTTTTTCTTTCAGTCCATTTCAATTTCAGGCATCGATGTTAATGATCCTTTTTGTTCTTGATAGTGTCCTATTCGCGCCATTATATTTAAATATGAACGCGTCATGTCAGAGGCTGCAGTCCTCTTCCCGTCGTATTTGTACAACTGGATGGCATTATATTTTACTTGTACAAGTCACTGTATAATCGCCTAAACAATTAGCATTGTCAACGAAACACAGTTCAGCACTTCTCCAATTTATCCACCCCTAGAGAATTTGCAAGAAAAGGGACTAAGCAGCACGGAAATGTGGATGGAGTCTCTTGTCTTCCACATAAGGCAGAACCTTCCGAGGACTCAACGGATCCGGCGGGCATGTTCCACTTGTCTGCAGCCCCTCCCAGTTACAAATGCTCAACCCTCTCCTAACCATACCCCAGTCCTCATCTAACCCTCTCCCACCCATACCCCAGTCCTCGGCTATTGTACAAGAAAAATGATATAAGAATGACCCAGATAGCATAAAGACCGTTTTGTCATACATTTTTTTGTCACTTTTTGGTAAAATAAATAAACTGAATATTATAAGAGGACATTTCCTTTTATATGTTAATTTGGTGCTCAAACAAAATTAACAGTCTTGGAGTTTGTGAGAAAACATGTTTTTAAAAATTCACAGAAGACTCACAGAATAATTTCTGCAGCTCTAAAGATGAATATCACAGCTAAAAACAAGTTTTTATTTGGGCTAGAGAAGGAGTATATGATGAGCAAAGATTCATGCAGGTCCTCACGAGGGGAGCAGTGAATGAACATTAATGTGCTCTAGGATTTCACTAAAAGGATATGATTCTGTTGTATGGTTTTAATGTGTGAGACAATGCTTGTGATTTCTATTTGCAGTGATGCCAGAGAAACATTTTCTTCATGGTCTGTGAATTTAACTGCTATTCTGTTTAATTCCTTTACCTTGAATTAAAGTGTTTGCTTGTAGTCCTAATATTTGTGTAAACTCTTTTGAAATCGGTCTCCTGTGAAAGGGTGTACATTTGACCAAATCCTGCTAAACAAATAATTATTGTAATGCTTGAATGGCTTTATACAGGCTGATTGACAAGTCTGACAGGCATTGAAGAAATTTTTTTGGAAACACAGAACTAAATTAATTGGATGATGTCAAGCGCATCTTACCTGTTTTTTTATCCAACTCCATTTGATTTAAAGCTGTCCAAGCCATTTGATATTAAATTGATACTAATTACATTTTATAACTAAAAGTTAGACTTCCTTTCTTTCCAGATACAAGATGCCAACAACTTGCAGGAGGCAAGGAATGCTGCATTCAATGCAATGGAGACCCTGAGTGCACTGGGTGTGTACAAATACATTCAGTCTCTTTCAGAACGGGACCAGATGGTAGCAGACGCTACAGTGACCTTTGTTGAAGACCGACTAAAGGAACCAATGGAACAGTGAGTATAGTGCACTTAGTTACGCAGAACTGGCAATCTTTTCCTAATTTTTCATCATACACTTGAAGGACGTATTTAGATATATCAAGAAATGTACTATTCTTTGGGATCTAGGAGCAATTTTCCCAGTTCAATGTGTTCATGTAATTTTCTTGTTTTTCATGTTTTTCGGAAATGACCCGCTATGAAAACTTTCAACATTTGAATCATTGCTAGTGTATTTCCGAAGAGGCACAAAATTCAAATGACGTAGGGAATTGATATATCTCATACACATGGCCGAAATATAACATTAAAAATTAATAAATAATTTTCTTTAAATTGAAGTGGTGAGTTGTGGTATTTTATTGCATTTTATCATATGTTAATTAAAAACAATTGTCCCTCCTAAGATTTTCAGAAGGTCTGAACACTCTCGGCCTTTTGGAGTGTATAAGGTTCCATCCACAGGTCATGAGAGAGCTTTTTGTGACTGGTGTCACAAAGGCTCTGGAGTCTGCTGAACTTCTACACCACCAGCCCAAACATTCAAGAGCAGGCAGTAACAGCAGGAGGACTGAGGACATGGTGATGATATGCTGGAGGGATTTCCTCATTGACATAGATTCTTGCCATTTACCGATTCTTTGTCACACAGATTGTCAGTCCAGATTCCATAGGGGTGAAAGCGTGACGTAGCCCATTTATTCAGCTTTTGAAACCCCTAAGTTGCACTAAAGTGTTATACTATATAAGAGACAAATGTACCATGCCCTTTGTAAGCATAGTGAAATTTTTCCAATATTTTTGTTGCAATACTAAGAATGTATGGATTTCAAATTTTTTTTATTTTGTACAAAATGGTTACACGATAGTAGCCATATTTCTGGACAAGAAGCTGATTGCACAACTTGGTGTTACTCTCGCCATAACCTCTAAATTAAATTTCTTAATATTAGAAGACATAACATGCTGACATTTACAAAACAAGAATATTTTTCTGCTTGTATTGATGTGATGAATAATTTTGCTGTTTTGGAATAACTACACTCAGTAATAGAAACCTCATGTATAGGCTCTAATATTTGACAGTCTCTAATGAATTTTAAATTTTTTAGATGATTGATTATTAACTTTGCTAAGCAAGTGAGAATGAAGCAAAGACTGGCCTGCACTGTCAGCATACTTTGCTTCACATCACAAACACGTCATGGTGGTTTGAAGTTGGACATGGGTGCCTTTCCATGTCCCTCTGCATCTTCTCCTTGTGTGCTGATTGGTCACCTATGAATTTAGTCGCTGACTTAAAGTTAGCAAATGTGTCCTCCTGTGCATGTACCAACTAACGGGTTTAGTTTTAAAACTAACAATGTGAAAATTATCAGACAGCTTGGAAGCATGTGCCCTGCTAGGGCAGTGTTCTTCACAAACTTTCCAACGAGAACCACTTGGGTTGATTAATACATCATTGTAAGGGCTGCCACAACACACAATAATGCAACACTTAATGCAATGGTGGACACCAAAGGCCGCATGGAATGGGCCTTCTGCTGCCCGCAGGCCTTACCATGAAAAACATTGTAAAGGGTTTCAGATGAGGCAAGGTCAGAAGGGAATTGAACATGACCAATTGGGAGGAGAGAAAATGGGCTAAAAAATAGAATTAAAAACATAACCCTGTCTAACTGCCATGTAGGGCAGATGAAACAAATGCCCAATGGCATGTTCAGAATTGTAAAAGTAGCATTGCAAGGCTTTTTGTTTTTTTTTAGAATTGCAAATTGACTTCATACAAGGAATAAGATCAGCAAAGAAATTGATGCTCAGTATAGCAGGCAGGGTATTTAGTACAATTATAGTTGTCATGTCACGCAGGGCTATGGTGCTGTAATATAATTAATAATTAAAAATGAATGACATTTCCTTGTGTAGTTTGTACGTAGTGGAAGATGGTAGACTGCAAAACAGGACTGTTTAAGAGGTAATGCAATGTCAAATGTTTATTTACCCTGTGTTGGTCCTTGGATTTTGATGCAACCAATGTCCTCATGTATTGATGTTCAGATTAATTGAAACTGACAAATCACATTTCCCCATTCAACTAACCGAACACATACCACTCACCACCCCCACAACACATATTCAATTAATCCATTGACTGCATACACCACTGACTTTCCAAATATACATCTGTTTGTATTATTCAAGTTAAATAAATTGGTCATTACATTTACAGTACTTTGTGGTGTCCCATTTGTTACAAACTCTGAGACAGGTCGTAACATTGACAAAAAGTGAAACTTAGGATTACAGTTTCACTTTTTAGCTTTTCTAATGGACATGTTGTGCCTATGTGGTTTCTTACGGCAAATAGTCCTGTAAACCACAAACCCAAGTATACATTAAACGTTTTCATACATTAAATATTTTCATTCCTGTAACAGGTCATTTTTTTCAGCATAAGTTCACAATCTAACCAATTTTCCATGTGTATAATGAATTTCACATTGCACCTTTAATCAAATGTTTTATTGTACATAGAATTTTTTATTTACATGATTGGACTGAAACATTTTTTTAAAAAAATAAGCGTATGGGATGCACTTTTTTTTGAGGAAAAGTTATTGTCTTTCACAGACCCATTACTTATAAATTACCAGTCCCTAACACTGTCAATTAGTTGATGAACTACGGTGCCTGTTGAGTGGCTGGTATTGTGGTGTTGGGGGTCAGTAGATGTGCCAGTTCATGGCTGATTAATTGACTCTAGGTACCGTAGGACTCTATCAAGGACATCTATTCCAAGACCTTCTCTTGACCCACCAAGTGGGTCAACAAGTCCTGAGAGTTCCTGCATGTAGTTTTGTTCCAAACTGAACAGGCCCTCAGGCACATGTACTTCCTCTGGCCAAGGCATTTGAATGGCTGCCTCTTCAGTAGCAGCATCTCCACATGCCTCTGTCACCCCAGCAAATAAGTCTCTGACTTATGAGTTCACCATTTCCTACAATGAAGAACTCCAGAGGGGCTGCGTCTGATATTGCTGATAGGGTTGGTATTTCAATGTATGAATTTTTCTCAATACTGTAGAGGTCTGTGTGAAAGGACCTGTGAATAAATCCAACTCTGTTTTCATACATTCACCAGACATCTTCCTAAAAGAGGATGGCAGGAGTGCATTCTACCTAAAATATGTTCTTAATCAACCTTGCGGTGTTACCTTTGAGTGCCCTCCTTGCAGTATGTTTTCTTTTAACCGTGGCTCTTGTTTTTGTTTCATTCTTGCGTTTTTACTCTTTGGTAGGCTCCTCCTACCAGTTGGTCTCTTTCTAACACCTCGAGTCATAACCATCAATCCAGATCCATCCTGCTGTTTTGTTTGGCGTGCCATAACATTGCTGACAACCTCGCCAACTATATTCCTCGCTGCATTTTTCAAATGTGGTTTTGCTATTGAGAACCCATGCTTCAACAAAGGTATAGCCATCCAGGAAAGCCCTTGGAAAAGGCCCCCTAGACCAGCCCCATACATTGCAGCGCTACCATGATACTCCGGTAAACCGTTCCTGGCCTGTGTTGTGTAGTATTCAACATACCTTTGTGGATCACAGTAGAGTTTCTGTGGCTGCATCTTATTGTCTAAAAGATTGTTTGACAGGTCTGAAGTGTAATTTTGCAATCACCTTTCCCACTACGAATGAAAATGATTCTGATTAGAATTTACTTTAGTACAGATCTCATCAAACTGACTCTTTCTAAGAGGTACGTAGTGTGGCTTGTCGTACGTCACGTGACAACATTGTTCTTTTTCCCTGCAATATGTACAGTTCTCAACAGTGGGACATGGCTGTCCCCAATTTTTTGATAATCAATTATATCTGTGTAGATGTATAGGGTGTTAAACCCTGCCAGAATATCTGTGGGGAATGGGGCGTACCACGGGGCGTACCACCATTCGCCTGGTTTTAAGCCTAATATATGTTCCAATATTGCAACTAAAATTAAAATTAGTTTTCCTATGCCATTAGTAATAACTAACCACTAGTTTTCCTATGCCATTGTAATAACTGGCGGTGAGTTCATATTTCCAAGTTTCAAGTCATGTAGTTCAAATGCTTTTTCACCCGATGTGAAAGTCTTCCACATATGCGGGTACTGGAATTCTATCAAAGACACTTCCCAATCACCTTTCAAATCTATACATTTGGCAAATTTTGTGGCATAGCTCGAACTTGAATTGTTTGGATAGATATGTCTCGATGAGTTACTAGGCAGTGTTATGTAGACACCGCCGTCACCCATGCTGATCGCAGTCAATGTAAATGACGTGACCCTGCAAATCCGAGTGTTTTATCCAGTTTGTAGGTCAAGAACTTGTTCCAATGCTATCCAACTGTTGAATTTCACAGGCCAACCAAGCCATTTCATGAGACTCATTTTCTTCCCTTTCTGTACTTTCTCATCCAGAACTGCCTCCACTTAAAAAGTTTTATCCTTAGCCACAATTATTTTCAGTAATTCCTGTTCATAAAAGGTCCCAACTATCACATCACCATCGTAATCTTTTATTCTATATACAGGAGGTACCAGCGGAATGCATTCTGTTATTGTAAAATATTCATCTGTGTACCCTTTTTCAAAGCCTTTGGTAAACGCCCCTCTCAACATCGAGTTTCACAGTATCTCCAAATCGGAACTTGTAACTTTGATGACCATTTCTCATCATTGTTTTACAATACAGGTTCTTGAGAACTAGTCTTAACATTTTCTTTACAAATGTCAACAGGCTTCATTTTAATAGACCAATGGTAGCTATGGTTGTAACCATGAACTAAATCTTGAATAACTTCAACATAGCGATGAGTGTTGACAGCTGTGAGATACAGCCACATTCGTGATTTAATTGTTTTATTAAATCTCTCAACGATACTCGCTTTGACATAATTTCCTGTAACAAAATATTTTATGTTGTACATCTTCATTAACAATTCAAAATGTGAATTAAAAAACTCCTTCCCCTTGCCCGTTTGGACTTTTTGGGGTATTCTTCCTTCTTTTAATGTCTTCAAATGCTCGCTTTATCTCAATAGCGCTTTTATTTTTCAGCACACAAATCCATGCGTATTTACTTAATACATCTATGCATGTTAGATTCAGATTTCTGCTGATTAGAAAATCTGTAAACATTTTAGAAATACAATCTACATCCACAGCTTCATTACTCATCAATTTTATCACACAAACATCTGTTACATACGTAAACATACATAACATTACATATGTAAACATACATAACAGGTGCCCAATTTTAAAGTCATTTAAAAATGTTAGAAGTTGATACATGAAGTTATTTAGAGCATTTGATTCAACACTGTTTGACAACAATTTCAGCCAATCATCAGGTGTGTTCCTGACCATTTCCATATGCTTTTTCAGATTATTAAAACGCTTTATACTGACATGGTCTTGGTTTTTAAAAAGTCTACAACCATCAAATCCACTTTTGATAGCTTTGTGCATCAACCGTTTAATCATTTAAGCTACACCGAATTTGTTTAGATACATGTAAACACGACAACTGAAGTTACCCATCCTTAGACAGCAGTCTCTTTGTTTTCGTCGCACCAAGACTCCACTGCGTTGCATACAGCTTCTGCATTAAATTTATCCATGTATTCATCCCTATTCTCAGTCAGTCTCTGTGTAATGTTCGGCTCCGACTTGAGTTTGTGCAAAAAGGTCTTAGCTGCCACGTGAACTTCGGTCACCCGTGTTTGAAAACCAGATGCTTTCAAAGCCTTGACCATCACGTTTCATTCGCGGTGTTAAAACTGTCTCCACAATGTCATCATGATGGGACATGAATGTCTTCTCTGGCTCGGATGGTCCGCTTCACATCCGATGCATGCTTTGTGGAGAATAGCCGCAACAATGTTTTCCATGATCATACCCAATGTTGCTTTGATGATCTTTAAAACCTGCGGTGCAAGGCTTTTGTCCATTTTGTGATAACTCTTGTCAGCATTGGAAAGGTATGATAGATTAAGAGGTCCTAGCTGAGCGCCAAGCCAGTCAAGCCAATGGTAGTTTCTTGGTGGGTAAGATGGTTGAGTCGAGGGGTCAGTGTCCGGGGCAGCATAACCGGATTCAGTGTTTTCATCCAAGGCGTCACACAGCCAGTCCTCAGCCTTAGGTTCTTCAAACTCCGGTTGGTTGTATTCTTGAGACATGTTTCGTAAAGTCTGCCGGCTGCTTGATAGTCACAGGCGGACTGTCTCTTTTTATGCTGTGTTGAGGACTGTGTTAGCTTAAGGCAGAGCTTCAGGGTCTTATGGCAGTCGAACCGTCCGCAGTCGCAGTCACAATTTAACCCGCTGACATTTTCTGGAAATAGTTCCAATCTAAGAGACTCATACTGCTTCATTCCCTCGACAACTTTAAACAGTACATCTACCGTATTATGGGTGCCCTGTTTTGGCCCCAAATAAATCACTTTTCGAAAGGTGTTCCATAAACTGGCATTAAAGACCATTTGATCGGTCACACCGGCCTTAAACTCTTGGCCTTCGGATAATTCATAAAATGCAACCTCCGGTATCTCAGGGTTGAAAATGTATCCACTGATCCAACCATCGCCCAACTTCCACTCCTGTGCTAACATATCCTGGTGTAGTTGATGAATTCGTGGTAAACTCTGCATCAGTTTCTTCGGGATGGGCATGTTGATCACGTCTTTGCCGTCCATTTGTAATCTCTTGCTGAGCAGCAGTTAAGATGCTAGCTTTCACTGGCTTTTCACCCAAAACGTTGATCGCTGCATACTCAGCCACGGTTTGTAATGTGTACGTAAGTTTACTCAGGCAAGACTGAATGACCAACACCGGGGTCTGCGTTGTTTAAATACACAGACCACGCCAATCACCTATCACCTCATAAAACATGAAAGGTTAACACCCACTGGTTATAAGACAGGTTGTAGCACTTATCAGAACATAAAATTCCGGGGGTTTTAGCATTGCTGAACCCTGGCACCCTTTTCTTAAATATCAAATATCTTGCAGCTGATATAACACCTATCAATTGCCTGGGAATTTAACATTCTGGAACCCTAAGACCCGCTGTTAAACATCACGCTAGTTGCGTAGTTCACACCTTCTTAGGCCTTAACCCCACCCATCTATTTAAGTATTCAAATGGGGAAATGATGGCCTTGTGCTAAACTGGTCTGGTTGGTCTCTAATAAACACATACCATATCAAACCAAATAAAATTAAATCAAAGTTTTTTCACATGGACTTGATACATCAGGTATAAACAGTACATTGAAAGGTAAAGTAGCTTAGTAGCAGGATTCAAAATAAATAGTAGCAACAATGTAAGTGCAGATAGTTGGACTGAGCTGTTATAGGGTTATAGATTAGGCATAATCACTCACACCTGGATGAATGACCGGTGAATCAGGTAGCTTATTATCAAACTAAGTGACTTGCTCAGTTTTGTTAAGACTATGCAAACAAAATAGCTAAGCATAATTACACAAGCTAGAAACCAGGAAATATTAGTTAGCTGGTAAGTTAATGTTGTTACCTAGCTAGCTAACGTTAACAGTAACATCAGTAGCTATAGCTAGAACTAGCAATACAAATGACTTTGACAACTTTTTGAAAAGGAATTATCTGTAGCTAGTTAGCAAACGTTACACTTACCCGTATACACGTAGGAATGTTTCACGGCAGACTGAAAAAATTATATTCTCTGATTACATACAAAGTCCTTTGTTGTTTATGTTTAATCTGTTGTATTTTCGCTACCGTTCACACTCAAGGCATTCAATACTCCAAGAATCTATGCATCTTTCATTGTCGCTATCACAACTGTCATGGTTGGCCTTTTCTTGTAAATGTAATCCGTGGACAGTTGTTTTATACAAGAGGAGCTAGCGTTTTCTTTCCACCATTGGCACTGTAATGAAATGCCTCAATTTTGCCTGAAGGTTTTGAACAGTATCAAAGTCTGGGATTTCCTCATCATCGTCCGATTCATCTTCTGAGTCATGGCATCATTTTACTCCAGAAAGTAGTATCTCACAACTTCAGATTTGTTGATAACACCAGCAAAATTCAGGGCAGTGATATGATTCACAGCTGTAGCAATGCGACCGCAATTGTCCATTTTTTTTAAATCCCAGGGTTACAATGATTTACTGACCAAGCAGTCTCCTTATGACAAAAGCCGGTTACTTGATAGACCAATCAGAACTCAGTATGTCAGCATGTCCAGCCCCTTCACTATCTCAGCCAATGGAAGGAAAAGTCCTGTATTTTCCGCTGGTTAAACAAGGGTTTTAGTTTTAAATTTTATTCATATTTACACTTCGCATACTAGTTTGTTATTAAGTCACATGAAACTTCACATCTTCAAGAAGGCATTTCTGCAAAAAAGACCAAATATCCCAGAACATATTCCAGAATATCCCAGTGCCATCTGTGAGCATTGGGACAGTGATGCATTTTTTCTTATTTTGACTTTTTACTCATTGAGTCTGAAATTGATATCAAAGAATTGCTATAAGGTTAAAGCATAGATTCTCTAAAAACGGCTCTCCTGAAAAGTAGTGACATGCGACATGCGCCCCCGTTCAGAAATTCTGTCACATATTTCAGTGTGTTTAAATTAATGCACTTATTGCATTTAAATTATAGTATATACAAGTATACAACATTTTAAAATAACTGGGTCCAGTTTCACCCACTGAACTATTTCTTTACTTTTTGTCCAAAAGTACAACACTTTGTGTTGTATTTCAGTTAAAAAGCAGTGTACTGCTTTTTAACTTTAGGTTGCCTGCTGAGTGTAACTGTTAGAATGAGGACAAAAGACACGTGTTAAGAGCTAATTTCCATGTGCAAAGATCAAGAAGTTTCCAGAAATGTCAAGAGCTGACTTCTTACGACTGGTTAAAATCTTTTTATATCGTGACTTCTCTGTACTGGCCTTTTACTTATCATCATTACAAAGATTTTTACTTGTATTGACACACTCTGAAACAGGCCTTTTCATGCAGTGTATAAAAGCAAGGGATGACACACCACTTACATAGTATTGTGTTTGTCTGTCTGTATTTTGTGTTTTTTTGTGTGTGAGTTTGTGTGATTGACTGTAAAATTATGCAAATTACAGACAGATAAACACAAATTGAGTGTGAAATAATGAAAAAAGAAAAAAAGAGAGGTGCAGAAATTATACTAATAATGACAGGATTCACCATTGACTTGGTTGACATTAATGACTGATCTGCAAAGAAAAAAAAATAAAACATGACTACGATTATCAATATAGCCCACGCCTTACAGTAAGGCTTGTTACTAAAAAGGAACCGTAACGCTGTTAGCCTGAAATTATAAGTCTCTAATATGAAAGACTGTGCTACCTGGATTTTTCAATGGTTTTATCAATCGAGTTGGATCTATACCCCACATGTTGCATCAGCTTGGGCGATAGGGTACCGGTAGGCAAACGTAGGCTACTGATCTACGTCGACTGATAACACCTTTGAAAATAGTTAATATACAGCATTATTACATGAGGATAATATATTGTGATTTTTTTCTAAAAGCAAATTAACACATTGTGTAAGGCGATGGGGCATAGATGGCAACAATAATTTGCCATTCAATAGGCTATAATGGCCTATTGAAATGACCGAGAGAAACTGGCAATTTTATTGATCAACTGAATGGACGGAGCTGTTAGGAAAATTGTATTCACAGTACAATTTCTTCAGCATTTAGTGCTAAGTAGTGAGTTGTGTGTGTGGCTGGAGTTCACTGTGTAGACAGCTACACATTAAGAGTGGTTGCACTGTTTGGTTGGTGGCGTATTTCCTTACAATGTCCGGAAGGGTACAATAATTGCCATGATATCTGAGATCTTCGATACACTTGTGAAAAAGTGTTGCTTCATACAAGCCCAGTTAATGAACAGCTATTCCCTACCAAAGCAAGCTGTCGATTCAGACAGTACATGGTTAATAAACCAGAAAAATTGGGGATAAAGTTCTGGATTGCCACTGAGGTCAAAATAAAATATTATGTTGAATGCACTTCCCTACCTGGGAAAAGACAATAGCAGGCCAGCTGGGCAGCGTTTATCCGACAATGTCGTTATGCAACTTGAGGAAAGGAAGAAATGTAACCACAGACAATTTCTTCACCTCCTTGCCACTGGCAAGCAATCTTTTGGCAAAATCAGACGACAGATGCCACCCTGTACACCGGCACAGTCTGAAATATATTCAACAAAAGTTCTAAAGGCTGGGAACGCTACACTTACGATTTTACCGAGCAAAAGCAAAGAAACATTTATGCAATTTGAGCACAATGCATCAGACAGCTGGATTTGACAATGGCGCAAAGAAACTGCCTGAAACTATTGCCCACTACAACAGCTAAGTGTGGTGTTGATGTTATGGACCAGATGGCAGCAGGGTTGTATTCGGTAAAAGGAGGGAGTCGCTATGGCCTGTAGCAGTGTTTTACAATGCCTTAGACCTGGCTGGCATCAATGCACATTGTACAATCAGAATCAGAAATCAGAATCAGAAAGGTCTTATTGCCAAGTAAGTTTCACAACAAAAAAGGAATTTGTTCTGGCCATTGGTGCAACAATTAATACAAAAGGAATAAGGGAAGTAAAAACAAATAAGAATAGTGGACTGAGCATAAAAACAGTAGACTATTAATAAATTACTAAAAATAACTAAAAAGTATATGTTAGGTGCAACATTTTGTCCAGTTGAGGGTTGTTTATGTATTTGGGGAGGGGTAATAGATTGTTCCAAAAGGAGACGTTGTCCAGTTGACAGATGTGCAGGGAACAAAACTAACGACATCTGCCAAACATGTAAGCGACCTGTTTGTCATAAATGCACTTGTGACAGCCATTACATTTTGCATTGTATGTGGGCATTGATAATGAAAGACGCAGACCAAATTTGTATTTCATTCATGTGACACACACATGGGGCTTATGATATTGTGGTTATGAGAAAAGTGAAATGTAGCCTAAAGCCTAAAAATGTCTTCTCCTCACTGACACTGGACCGTGGTATTTGGGGGTTAGGATCGTTTACCAGTTTTACTTGAAACACACCAAAAGTCTGCATTGTGTGGACATGTAAGAGGGTGGGGGTTACGGCCAATTGCTGGCAGTACAATCCTATTTTTTCCCGAATGTGTGGCTCGATCGCGTCTTCACATTGTCTGTAAAGACTATTACTTTGCTTATATGAAACATGAAGCATGCAATTTTTCCATTATATCTGAGATTTTGATAAAGGGTTTGATTGGAATTAATGTTGTATTTCAAAGCTTGAAAAACTTTTTTAAAATGTTTTTGTTTAGCCTTATTTTTTATTTATATATAATAAGTTACTTTTAATAAACGGTCAAATTCAACAACTCTTGTGTATTTATTGTATTGTGCTTACATAAATTGCTTACAATGAACTGTGGAATTTTGGGTGATAAGATCATTTACAAGTTGATGCCTTCATCCCACGCATAAGCGACAGGGCGATATTTATGGAAGGAAATAGCACAACATGCGTCTCTAATCCAAAACTGTTCTGAAGTCCCTATTTTTTTATCTAGTTTATTTAATTTAGTTATTGTAACCAGGGGCGGGACCAGTGGGGGGGCATGGGTGGTCACCCGACCCCCCGAAATATGATTGGTCACCCTTGTTGTCCCCCCATTTCTCATTGGCAGAGAGTGCTGTCAATCTGACTTAGTGTAAAACAGGGGTGCATTTGTTCTGAGAGGCACGTAGTCATTTTCTTGTTCTGTTGCAGTCGTTGAAGAACTCATTTGACACTTCAAACGTTGACGGGATTTTAGTTGGCATACTCAACGCAAGTTTACGTGAATGTACAAGGTATGTTCATATTCATATATTTAAAACAAATAATGGGCACTAAGCATAGGGTAAGCGATAGTGATGGGCAACTGAGGCTTTCTGAAGTGTTTGAGGCTTTCATCAAAATGGTTCGAAAATCGGTTCGATTTTTCGAGGCTTTGAAACTCACTACACAGTGGTGTCACCTGTTGGTCAAGAATAAATATCCAATGCTGAATGATCATATAAACGTATTTTCCTTATTACCCAACATGACTTTGTAGCGCTGTGGTTAGGCATGCGCTTTCCAAAGGGAAATTGTAATGCCTGGTTTGTATCCCGTGTTCTTCTTGTCTTTCCAACTAGCATTTTTCAACTCTGCATCCGTTCTAATGTTTTGTATTAATAAGGCAAGAGTGTCATAAGATACACCAAATAAAACAAATTATTATACAATACAATAAACAGTATCGTTTGCACTCAAAAAATTAAATATGATCTGGATTCGATCCTGCACCATAACAACTAAGAAATTCTAAGTCAGCAGTGCTAACAACTGCGCCATTGCTGGACTTGATAAGTTAACAACTTTTTTGAAATAAATGACTAAATAAGGTGACCAGTAGAGGTTGCTGTTCAAAAGTTTCAGGCACTGCACCGAACAACCATAGAAGCCTGCATTTTCCAAAGAGGCTTTGGAAAAAGCATGTGATCAAATGAGGCTTCAGACGTCATCAATCACGTAGTATTACACCGAGTCTCGGCCCTTTCATATCGATTAGAATGGGTTGATATTCCAAAGCAAGCCTCGATCGGAGAATTTAGTTTAAACTCCTAATCAAAAATAATTTAAAAACATTTGCATCCTTGGCAAGATTGTCATAAGATAGACAAAATAAAACGATTTATTCAAAGAATAATAAACAGCATCGTTTGGATTCAAAAAGTTAAACACTGTCTGGATTCGATCTTGCACCATAACAAGGACAAAATGCAAGAGTTTACGACCCTACCAACTGCGCCACGGCTGGGCTTGTCACACTGACAACTATCTAAAATAAATTACTAAATAAGGTGACCAGTAGAGGTTGCTCTTCGAAAGCACCGAACAGCCACAGAAGCCTGCGTTTTCCAAACAGGCTTCGGAAAAAGCATGTGATCAAACGAGGCTTTGGACGTCATCAATCAAGTAGTATTACACTGATGCTGTGATCGATGCAATCCTCGGCCCTCTCGCATGGATTAGAATGGGTTGAAATTCTAAAGCAAGCCTCGATTTGAGAATTTAGTTCAATCTCCTGATCAATAATAATTTAACAACATTTGCATCCTTGCTATTATTGAGTAGTGATGGGAAATCAAGGCTTTCTGAAGTATTTAAGGCTTTCTTCAAATTGGTCAAAAAACTGTTAATTCTCTCAAAGCTTTTAAACTGACTGTACAGTGGTGTCTGCTGATCAGGAATAAATATCACATGTTTAATGTTGATATAGATTAATTTTCCGAAGTATCCTACGTGACTTTTTGGCGCAGTGGCTAGGTGTGTGCTTTCTGAAGAGAAATTTAAATGCTTGGTTTGAATCCAATGTTATTCTTGCCTTTCCAGCTAGCATTTTTCAGCTATGAATCCGTTGTAATGTTTTGTATTATTAAGGCAAGAGTGTCATAAGATACTCAAAATAAAACAAATTATTCAAAGAACAATAAACAGTATCATGTACACTCAAAAAGTCCAACATGATCTGGATTCGATCTCGCACCATGAATTAAAAAGCGTGAGCGAGCGACACTACCAACTGAGCCATTACTGGACAGGTAAAGTTAACTTTTTAAAATAAATGACTAAATAAGGTGACCAAAATGTTTGCATCCTTGGTATTATTGAGGCTGCGGAAAAGAAAAATATTGACATAACTCATATGAAAATAAGTATAATAATTTCATTAAGTGTGCTGGCACAACCTAAACTAAAACTGGATTCAACACTGTGACAGTGATGTCAGATTATTATCTAATTATAGCAACTTAGATATCCAATGCATGGGAAGCACTTGTAAATAACTGGGCATGGAGGAAAGCCACGGTGCCTGTTAGCAGAGATCAAAAAAAGCTTCGGACGTCATTTATCACCTGGTGATCATACATCTGAATGATACATATCTTTCATTCAGATGTAAGAGAAGCTCATCCATGCTTTTATCTCTAGTAGGGTTGACTACTGTAATGGCCTCTTAACTGGACTCCCAAAAAAGACAGCTGCAGCTCATTCAGAATGCTGCTGCTAGAATGTTAACCAGGACCAAGAGAACAGAGCACATCACTCCGGTTCTTAAATCTTTACATTGGCTTCCAGTCAGTTACAGAATAAATTTCAAAGTGGTGCTTTTAGTTTATAAATCTCTGAATGGTTTAGGACCCGAATACATTTCTGATATGTTTGAAGAATATAAA
>JACXGI010013602.1:0-20506 GCA_016801175.1 Esox masquinongy | reverse complement strand
CACACACACACACACACACACACACACACACACACACACACACACACACACAGAGAGAGAGGAGATCTGTGGTACGTATGTACATGTGTGCTTGTGAGGGAAAGAAAAAGGGAAGATGATGTAACAGGTTTTTCATCTCCAGTGACATGCAATGGATTTGCTTGTAGCGCATACACTTTAGGGTGTATGAACTAGAGTCTTTTTATTTTATTTGGATTAACAATGTAGTAAATACCAGAAATGTGGTGCATTATGGCTATTATAAATCATTAAACATTGTAAACAGAACATTTAAAAGTATATATACTTTTTCAGACAATCAGAATTCAAGACCCAACCATTCCAGGTACTATATACTATGCACTACAGAACAATAACAAAAACTCACATTGTGGACAAAAGCTTTGGCCCATTTTATTAATTTGTTCAAGTTGTGTCCATCAGTAAGCTCAAAGAACAAAGTACCAAAGGACATGGTTGTGACTGACTTAAAGAAGTTAGTATGTATTAATCGCATATGATACAGTATTTATTTGAAGGTCACATGTTTAATAGACTGAAATATTAAAAGCACTTATGAGCCCTTATCTTTTATAATCAAATCAAGTGTTATGTCATGGCTGACAATGCATGGTCATTAGGCCGATGTGACGATGATACTAACACATTATAGGAATCTCACATGCAACTGGGATAATAATGCATTAGTCTTAAAGTATGGTAGATTTAGACCATGGAAAATGTTAAGAAGAGGATTATAAAGTAAAATCATTTTCAAAATTACTCCTAATGACCACCTGCCTGAAACTGATAATGTACTGATTATTTCATTATATTTCTATATGAGTAAATGGTAATAAGGCTGGATGGTGATGTTTTGTTTTCCACAAAACATAGTGAAAAAAGAGCAGAGATTCTCAGCAGACACATATGTACTCTTTCCTCCTGGAACGAACACTTGATCTCCCTGTCTCCAAATTCAGTACACAGACTTTTCTCCTGTCATGAATAGTCATATGATGGCTTACTGTTCTGTATAAATTCCTTCTACAGACTACATTTCAGGCATAAGAAGTCATGATCTATTTGTTCCATATAAATTAATTCTACACACTATTCCAGTCATTAGAAGTCATGATGGCTCAGTTCAGTATAAATTAATTCAAAAGAATTTTCTCCAGTCATTAAAAGTCATGACGGCTCAGTTCAGTATAAATTAATTCAAAAGACTTTTCTCCAGTCATTAAAAGTCATGATGGCTCAGTTCAGTATAAATTAATTCTAAAGACTTCTCTCCAGTCATTAAAAGTCATGAAGGCTCAGTTCAGTATAAATTCATTCTAAAGACTTTTCTCCAGTCATTAAAAGTCATGATGGCTCAGTTCAGTACAAATTCATTCCAAAGACTTTTCTCCAGTCATTAGAAGTCATGATGGCTCTCTGTTCTGTGTGCAGCGGCTCTCTTCTATTTACCTCTATCCATATTTTATGACTCATAGATTTGAAGCTCTTTATAGCAATGACAAATTCAGGCACAGAGACAGTTTTACAGCTCCTAAAGAGCTCTAGGAGGAATCGCAGGGCCATAAATGTAATATCATAATGGTCTATGTGTTTAGCTCCATTCAAAACATCCCTATTCCTCCAAATTACTGAACCACTCAGCCTGTACACTCGCTCTCACTTTCTTTCATGTGTTTCTTTCACACACATCTCCAAAGACACACACACAGACAATCACACATGGAAGTCCCCTATGTAAATCAATGCTCTGAGATTTCAGCTCTATGAATAGTAGCAGAGAAAAAAATCTGAGTTTCCGCAACTTTACACAGGAGAGTGGACAGTAGCTGGAGAAGACACATTCACAAGAGTAATGAAAACTACCCTATATGTTGGCCTTAATCACACATGTTGGCAATGTGACCAGGGTTAGATGAGAAAACTAGCATAATCTGTTATACTGATCGGTACTAAATGTTTGAGTTTAACACAGTGAGGTTGTAACAAATCAATAACACCGGTAACACTGTATATTGAGAGACAAAATGAGATTTTCATGCAGAAATCAACACCATCTATTTCAATATTAACACAATATTTAATGCAGCATGCACATAGGCCTACGTCTCAGAAGGAATTAAAGAAAATAAATGGAAACTTATCAGTCCACAACATAACATTGATTCCTCAGATTTTCTTGCACCTTACTTTGTTGTTCCTCACCATTTTGTAAATCATTTTAATCCCTGTGGTTCACTGCTTTATTTCCCAAAGGAAAGGCATGTTGAGGGCTGCAGATTGAGGCTCACAAGAAAACAATAACTGCTACACTCAGGAAAAAAAGTCTTCCAAAATGCTTTTTTCTGAATGCTTTTCATGCAATGTTATATTTCGTTTGATTTACAATTATTGAGAGGAACTACGTTACCTTTAGCCCTAAACTTAGCCTAGCCTCTACTGTATATTTTTGAGAATTATAGGCCATGGCATAGACCTTTCCGACATAGACTTACCTGACATAGACCTACTGTACACAAAATAGACCAATATGACATAGACCTAACAGAAAAGGCCTACCCGACATCCTGGTATTCCATTGCCAAATATCCTGGAGCATTTACAGTATACATCCCAGTGTTTCCTCCATGTCATGGGACTTCACTATCTTTTATCTGATCTTATGGAACTTTACCATCGTTTCTGTAGCTGTGGGGTCCTGATGGTGATGACAGGCCTGGGGATAAGTACAAATAGAAATAAAGAAATACATGCAAAATACTTGCAAAATAATGTATTCGATAAAAGCCACCCGCACCTAGGATAAACACCTGGCCACCATTCAGAAAAAGAATATTAGGCACAAACATGGACACAATAAACGTGGATGGCGGTGGTTAAAAGCACCCATAACGCAGATTAAGCAGCGTGTTTTAACACTTATTCATCGTGTTAAACTGAAAAATAAATCAGTGAATAAAAATGTATCCAGAAGCATTAAGAACCTTTTCTTTTTGTCTATTTACTTCGTTATTTGAATTAACAGGGTACCTTTTTGTGACGTGACAGGCGGAGGCAAATGAATAACGTGATTTACATGGATCGATGCAGAGGCATGTATTTACCAAAGAACTTGAAGGGAAGAAAATAAAAAGTTGTGTTGATCATTTAAACACAAAAAACTGAACTATCATTTGCACGTTCAAAACCATCTCTTCAGAGTTGCAGAAACCTTTATTTAGTAAATTAAGTGATTTAGTCCTTCTGTTAGCCAACGCTCAGGCTAAACCTCAGAAAAATCACGGAGTGGTGTCAAAACTGCCACCACCCGCTATCGACTCACAATTCCCCAGCAACTGGCTAATCAAATCTAGCAGGCGGTTAATTAAATTTCAGAACCGGTTTATTTACTCCCCTCTCACCCGATCATCATACTAAACGTAAACATCCTTAATGTGGTCCCTCATACGGCCATTACGATTATTACATCTGTGGTGACTCGCCACTTCCCCTATTAATTCATGCGCTTGCACTCCGTCACTTTTTACCATAGCATTTGAGCAATTACCACCGTTAACTTGGCCCTAATTGCTTGTCACTATGTACTCCAAATCCGAAGTCATTTCCTAGAAATAATCATGTTTACACTCACATGGGTTGCCAATTCGAGTCTGTCTTTATTGAGCTTGTTTGGAGACTAATTGGTGTAAAATTGGCTGTGATCGAGCCAGGCGAGTGAGTGCGCCTCACCTCACTGTATACGGATGGGAGAAACCGTACGTAGATGTGCTCGCTGAGCAATTTGGAGGAATAAGTTATAGGGGAAGACCGAGATATTTTCTGAACCACTGCTTGACATATTCTCTCTAAATCTATTACATAGAGTGGTTGCAGATTTAAAAACCGAAATGCCTACAAAATGAATGGAATAATTGTATTAGTCCCGCTAAGCTGCCACTTTACATTGACCATATCATTTGAATCTGGACTATCCACACATGGGTTTGAATTTCTACAAGTAACCCATTGATTCAATCGCTGATTCATCATTATATTACACAACGTTAATATCAACATAATAATGACGAGTGCAAATCATTTATGAAATTTCTTGGAAAAAGTTACATTTTGAAAAAGAGCAAATCTCCTAAATGTACATTTCAAGAGCTTTTTGACAATTCTAAGTGTTTTGGAAACCACTGAATCTGTTTCTTATCCAGCATAGACATCCAAACATATTACCTGCATGAGACTCTGCACAATTATTTTTAAAAGACACTTTTTGGCACCTCAGGGAAATAACTGTTTATAACACATTCTGTTTGTGAAATCAAAATGCTAAAACAAAATACTAACTACACACTTGTGTTGAATTGACTTCCAGGACACAGCATGTCATGACTTAAAAATGGCAGAGGTATTTACATTTTTAATTAGGTTTCACACAATTTCTCACTGGCCCTTTCTATGGTAAATCTTTCTGTGCAGCATGTTTTCCCATTCGTTTTTAAACTGTAAATTGTGTTATATTGTATGAGAAGTGCTGTCAACCAAATATAAAACAAACATAAAAGTGAATCAGTTGAGATACTACATTAGACTAACACACTTTAGTTGATTATTATTGTGCCAAAGAATAGAGGATGGCAGGACATATCACATAGCAATGTTTGGTCAACTTCAGACCAGTGATGTCTGAGAAATGAGTCTGAGATACTAACCTCAAATCCCTGAGAACTTTTGCGAAATTGCATCACTTAGTCAAACAGATTAAGAGATTAAAACATGTTCCTAAATGTGCCTATATTATAATATGGTTGATTTTAATGTTCTTGCATTTCTTAATGTTGACAGTGTGTGCTATTTGGTTACAATACATCATGTGTGCCATATTTGGTTACAATACAAATATCCTTGACTGATTTATATGCATTTGTGCCAGACTACACCCACATTAATCTTCATTGGTCAATTGCGGCCATGTTTGTTTAGACAAGAATATGAAAAATACTGCATTGAGCAATACTGGTCCATAGATGCCGTGAATCAAATTTCAGTTGAACTGGTCACTCGGTTCCAGAGAAGTGTCATTTTAGGTGATTTTTACTAAATGAAAAATGGCAGAAAATTCATCATGGTTGACACTGGCCACAGAGGCAAATGCGTTCCTTGTGAAGAAAGGGATATTTAATCCAAATTTCATGGCTTTAAAAAAAGTGTGGTGAAGGGCATGACCTTGTTAAGTTTGCATTTTAAATTGTTTATTATAGTGCCACCCTCTGGCCAATCAGTGAAATGTGGCACATATTGGATTTTATGAAAAGATGCATCATTCACCCACATTTCGCCAAAACCGTTCAACTGCTGTCTAAGATAATAGGGCAAGTAGTGTATGACTTATGAACAGACGGATACTATCCAAATTCCCCTTCCTTGTTTGATCATGAGGGACAAAAACAGCATGTCCCTTTCACTGAGCCTCTCTCTCACTCGTTCTCTCTATGCTGTTTTGCGTGGCTTGGCCCTCAGCTCTGGTGAATGTCTCACCCTCAGACGGATGGGCCAGGCAGTGGACACTAATGAGGACCTCTGAGGGGCAGCGCCACCACTCTGCCCAGACTACTACCACCTAATACTGCCAGACCTGTCTCGCCACCACTCTGCCCAGACTACTACCACCTAATACTGCCAGACCTGTCTCGCCACCACTCTGCCCAGACTACTACCACCTAATACTGCCAGACCTGTCTCGCCACCACTCTGCCCAGACTACTACCACCTAATACTGCCAGACCTGTCTCGCCACCACTCTGCCAAGACTGCTACCACCTAATACCACCGCACACAGCCAAACCAGTTTCACCACAAATGGGCTGAACTGTTTCACCCCTCACTCCCAGACCAGTCTTACCCCACACTGCCCCAATCAGGGTCTGATCGAGCAGCGTGGGGTGAAGAAGAAACTCCCCCAACCACTCTAAAGCACCAGACTAGTCTCACCCCACACTGCCCAACCAGTCTCACCCCTCATTGCACCCAGCAGTCTCACCCCACAGTGCCAGACCATTCTCACCCCACACTGCCCCAAGCAGTCTCACCCCACGCTGCTCGATCAGTCTCACTCCATATTCACCCCACAATGCCCAAAAGACTAACCTAGCCAACACAACACTCACCCAACAAGCTCTTTCACTTCACTGCCAACACTGAAACAGCATGTTTCCGGAACAACCATCCATTAACATATGTAAATTAAGGAATAAATAAATTATATATCTACCATTTCTCAGTTCATAGCTCTCCACTAGCCTTGAGTAAACTCATTGAACACAGGCTTACCGTAAATCAGTACTAAAAAGTGGATCAGTCATGTTAGAATATACTTCCCAAACAGCCAAATGCTATGCACCCTCTAAGCTCATTGCATGGATCTTAGTGATCACAATCTCCACATTTCTCACTTTAAAGCAACACATTTCTGCGTAAAGAATAAGTATTTACAAGTACACTTACAAGTCAGTTTACATATACATGCTCTAACTCTTCTATTCCGATAGCCTTTCCTTATTCATGTAACAGGAAAACAATGTCACAATGCACAGCACAGCACAGACGGTGGACTGGCACATATAAACCAGGAGGATGAAACACAGCGGAGTGGGGCGTGTCCTGGGGTCAGAAGGGTGTATGGGAAAGGGCTGTCCTGCCATTGGCCTGTCTAGCTAGCAGCGCATATGAGATGACAACATGAAAAGTGTGGAGGCCAGCAGGAAATCTGTGTACATTTCCATACATGGGTTTTCAGATTCCCTGTCAGCTGTTTCCCTGACATTGAGACAGAGGGTGAGGGAGGGCAGAGGTGTCAGCTAGGGTGGGTGGGTACCATGCCAGCCTAGCTGCCTCCACACCACCCTGCTTGCTATGCTGTGACCTACTGCAGACAATTTACATTTCACTTCATCTCCCTCAATCAAATTATGTTAGAGGACGTGGACCTTGGATTGACCGCAAAGCAACAAAAGCCTTGTAAGCAAAAGCTACTTTTATAAACTAATAGGTACTAAACATCTCCGAAAACCCAAAATGTTGTTAAAAGCTTAACCAAAAGTACATAGACAAACAAGAATGCCATCATTAGGACATAAAACAAAATCCCAGGGTCAAGAATCATTTCACTGCTCTTTAAATGGTTATCATGAGTAACAAGCCAAAGTGGAAAAGGGGAGGACAAGAGTAGAAAAGAGAAAATGGGGGAAACTAACACAACATGATCTTTGTATTAGCAGCAGAGTGTTCTTATTATTCCAGTCCTAATTTCCCCCCAGGAGCTCATTAAAGTCTTGAGAGTGAGCAGCAGCAAGAGAAGAGCAGTGAAGCCCCCAACCACCAGACGGGATGTGCTCTCTACAGCGGATCAGCAGGCAGCCAGGCAGGCAAGCAAAGTCACTGGGAACAACAGACAGCGCCGCACACACCCAAAAACAACGCTGGCTCTAACACATACAGATAACACACGGTAAGCACACATATACACACACACACACAACCTATGTCTTGATCATTACTCATTCCGCACAACTTTCTCAAATTCAATGGCAGATGGGGAGATGGGTGGAGACGGTCTTAGATGTTATGCCAACTAGGTTCCAGCAAATGAATCGCAATGAGTCTCCACTTAGGTTTAAGAAAAATAAAAGTACAATTTAAATTTTATTGGATCAAAGCAAATAAAAAACAATTGATAAATTGATAAATAAAAGGGAGGATTTGTTTCTTCTAAATATTCACATGTATTTTACAGGTAATAGTCATAATAAAATTCTGTTATAGTTTTTCTGATATAGTTTCAGTTTAGCCACATTTCGACCGTAACAAAAACAAGAAGCATCAGTATTTAACGGCAGCCTCATAATCCACACACAATCACTAAATTTTAACATTTAAATACGGAAATACAGATATTCAACCAGATTCTGTTAATCATAGATTATATCATATAGAAACTTTCAGATTTTATATATATTTCCAGTATACAGCAAGTCTTTAGAGTTTCAGCAATCCTCCAGCCGTAACAATGCAGGGAGAGAAGAGTGGAGGAGAACACAACAGGAGAAAAAAGAAGGAAAGGAGGAGTATTAAACAAAGGACCAACAGAAAAACAGAGGGTTGGGAGGAGGGGAGAGGACTCAGTGGTACAGAACAGTATCTTTCAGAACATGGCAATACTGTTGGAGGGATGTAGAAAACGTGTTGTTGGACAGTACACAAACATGTTGAAGTGAAACGTGGACTCACAGAGAATGGATGGGGATGGATGGCCTTACGATGTGTGGAAATGTGGATGCAACTCTTTGACACTGTAGATAATACAGAGACATTCCTCAAAGCAGATGCAGAAAGAGAAGATGCAGGGGAAGGGGTGGTCTTGGCCTCTAGTTTTTAACTCTCTCTAACGTTTTTTAATGATAGTGAGGATAAAAAAGTTTTGGCTGTCCAAAGCTGTAGTCAGGCAGCGGAGTGAGTGAGTGTGTTGGAGAGCCTGTCCAAATAATTAAACCCTACTCATCGCGTTAACTTCCCTTCCCATTATATATATATATATATATATATATATATATATATATATATATATATATACACACACATACACACACACACACACACACACACACACATGTAGTTCACTTCCTCTCCCTCTTTGTTTAGCTTTCTTCCTCTATCTCTCTCTCTCCACAGTCTCCCAAGCCGCCGTGCTGAAAAGCATTAGTCCCTCCAGTCTCCTTGTCCTCTACATGGGGAAGACCAGGAACCCAGAGAATGTGGAATACTTCCAGCCCCCCATGAGGTTCCCTCTCTCCAGTTTGAGGTAGGCTCGGTCCCCCTTCTCCATTTGGATCAGCACTCCATTACTGGCAGCCTCTCGAGTGACGTCCTGGTCTCCAGCGAAGGCCGAGATCACAGGCCATCCGTTGTGCATCAGGCTCACCTACAGGACATGAGACACAGTTAGAGATGGTAACACAAACACACCCAAGTGGTAACACTGGAACGCAGAGGACACAGAGATGGACATCATGTCACTTATTCAGGTTGTACAGTTTGTGTTGAGTTTAAGAGCAAAGTTGAAGGGCCTCACTGGGTTGAGCACTCCTTGACTCAAACATGCCCTAAACATTCAAACAGACAGCCTCTAAATCATGCATTAAAGTGATCAAAACACTCATCTTAGGCTGTGACATGTTAAAAGAGATTGATTAGAGTGTAAGAGAGATAGCCTCTAAGAGAAGCAGGACAAAACAGTGTCTGTTCAGTCGGCAGGAGATAGGTCCACTGTTTGCAGGCAGACGGGGAGGTGGGCTTTAGCCTGGAGGAGGGCCAAGCCTCTAAGTCAGATGGAGTCTGATCAGAGTCTGACAATAATCCCCCACTCCCCTCACCCCACCCCCTACCAAAAAAAGACATGCTCTCAATTACTCCCAGCCAGCCGCTGCAATTACAGCACATGGATGTGTAAATGGCATAATGGCTGGTGCATGGTGTCAGCATTCCATTGAGCTGCTGAATTCATTAATGGGTAAGCACCCAATTAAGCCTAGAGAGAGAAGCTTTAGATATAAATTTGGCGAGTGGGTTTCCGCCCACAGTTTAATGAAACACTTAGCGGTAACAAAAAAGCAGACGTCTTCATGTCATGACACATCATTGTCCTGTCCAGCCAGACAGACAGGCAACAGTAATGTGACAACGGACCACTTCCTCCCCATCAGGGTGAAGAGAAACACAATGAAAGAGCAGTGGGCTATCTTCACAAACGTCACGAATTTTGGGAGAAGTGTGCTTACAAGTTACGGTGCACTTAAAATATGTATTTTTACTGAAGATGACTTCAGTAATGAGACTCAATGAGAGTATTGCTCAGTATCTAAATGCACATCTTTTCACAGCAGTTATGGTGGCTTATAGTAATGTGCTCTCATGATTCAACCTGCTCTCTTTTCATATAATGCATATGGAGGATGGTGTCAACCATCGGTATCCAGTGGTGTGAGTTTAATCTTAGCCTACATCTCTTACTGTCAGTTCAAATGTCTGTTTTGTTTGCCTGCTCTATTCTACTGAACCTGAAATTAAGATAGCCTGGTAGCCTGAGGCCAGTACAATGCAGACAGGGTAAGTAGAACATGCCTGCAGGCTATCTGACCCAGATTTGGGAACTGGGCTAGTAAACAGTATGCTCTGCTAGCCCTGCTGACCACAACCCAAACTTCCCTCCCAAGTATGCTGATACTAAAGTTACAGATTAGTTATTGATTAGTTGGTTGATCAATTATTTAAAGCTTGAGTACTTTGGGGCTCATACAGTATGTAACACTCTATGAACACAGAGTTTGCTTTTACAAATGGCAGCCTCTGAAGAGAACTGAATTGGAGAGATGGAACAATCTATAATTGTGCCAACTAATATTCACTGTCTCTATATAAAGTCGGGGGGTTACTTTGGTTAAAAATCCCAGGAATGAGAAGACATGCATTTATGTCCAGTGGATGCAGTTTTCAGTACCATGCATGGTCTCGTTGAGATCCGCACAGATAGGTGAGCTCTTTATGTAATGATGGCACTCCTTCATTGGAAATGTACCGAACTGGTATGACCCTTCTGTTTAGTCCACGTTTCATAGACCACTTGGCTATCCTTCCGGAAAGACAAAGTTCTAAAACTTTAATTCAACCAAATCATACACTGTAAATCCGCAATTATCTCTCTCTCTCTCTCTCTCTCTGTCTCTCTCTCTCTCTCTCTCTGTCTCTCTCTCTCTCTCTCTCTCCAGCTTTACCTCCCCCACCTCCCTCCCACCATCTTTTTCTCCTTCCCTCTCCCTATTTTTATCGCTCCCTTCCTCCTTATTCCCATTTCTTTCTCTACCCCTCCCTTTTATCCTGTTTGCCCTGGCTTCTTCCCTCCCTCTGTCTCCCTTTATCAAACAGAAGGTCTAAGGCAATCGAACAGTGGCAGTTTGAACACAGCAGTTGTAGCTACAGTGTGTTGAACTAGTGAATCAGAGCTGACCTGAGCAGTGAGAGTGTTTCCTTGTTATTGGAACTGCATAGGAAGATAATGTGTATAGTAAACATCTTCATGTATGCTTTTTGTGACAAATTTAGTGAATTACATTTAGTTGTTTGTGTGCTATTTATTTGTTTGAGGAAGTTGCCTTTAATTTGTACCTGTTTAGCTTGTGTCCATGACATGAGAAGTTAATAAGTTTGACAGGGCTTTTCATTTGGATTGCCTGGGTTGTTTTCAACTAATTAATTCAGCCTCCAATAGGAGACAAATAACAGAATGTAATACTGAAGCCCTGTGGATTTCACTGCATAATTAGACCCTGGTTTAATTAGTGAAATATATACTCTAATTAAGACGTGCTCATTTTAAAAAGACGCTGTCCCTGTTAAATGTTACTTGAAGAGGATTACATCTGACCAAGTGTGTTCAATATTTTTATTCATCAAATGATTACAATGTGTGCGTTGCTTAGAAAAACTATTTGTCACATTTGGTCTGTTTGATTATGTTCTATTTCGACCTGGTGTTAAATACCGCGGCAAAAACGTGCAACAGGACGCTCAGAGAAAATCTACAGTGTCGCTGCTCAAGGTCCTTAACCTGCTCTCGCAGCTGCACAAGTAAAAAGTCTGTTCCTGCTCCAAATAATTTTGATAGATGAATTAGTATTCAGTGGGTGACTTTCATCTGCAAACGTACCTTTTCTCCGGAGAATGACATCTCACAAATCTACAAATTATTTCTACTGGAATCGTTTTTGAATTTTCTAATGTATTCAACTTTTATGAGGTCTACCCGCGGGTGTTAACCGTTTCTCCCTCCCCTTTTCCCTCCCTCTCACACGGTGACTATAAAAGCTGTCACACACACACACACACGCACGCTGACACACGTTAAACAAAGTTTTCATTATTGATACAGTACACTGACCTGGATAGTTTGTCGATTATACACTTTGACCACGTGGAAATTAAAACTGTAAATCCCTTTGCGCGGGGCGATGAAATTACTTCTCTCCTCGTCGAAATTCTTACCAATGTTAACAAGTACCTGTAGGAGATAGAAAGACAGTGTGAATAGGGAAAATACACTAACATCAAAGGAACTCGTCGAGCAAAATAAAAATGTTTTTTAACGTTTGCATTACATTAATTCACCCGTTATACAATTTCTGATACCACGTTGCTTAAAATGGTATATTACGTGACTATAACTTTGTTAGTGAGAAATTATATAATAGAAACCAAGCTAATACATTTTGGAATTAATTCCTGAATACAGGTCTGTGCCTTCAAAAGCCTAATCTTATGAGACCAAAATCCTGCCAAGCAGAACAATTGCATTTAATTGAATAGCCATTTCGCGGCTATTAACCTTTGGAGATATGGAGAAGCATAAAGTAAAATTTCACCCCCCTGACCTGGTATTAAATTATTTGGAGAGATGTCAGACTACTTTTCATATCGTCAGAAGGAGCTTAAATATTAAAAAGTACACTACTTCCACCTGTCTTTACCTATACATCTCCTCACTATCTGAAACAGCGAGTCTCCAGTATCTACATTACGGAACGCCAGTAAGCTTTTTATCCATTTTAAAAAGCCATCCAAAAGCCCTCCCGCCACTCAATCAAAAGCCCCACATTAGACTAGCATGAAGGTAATCATGTGATAGCAGATAAATAAGAGAAAGTTACCTGGTCAAAGTAGATTACCATAGTCCGATTACTCATCTCGGACGGCTCGTGGTTCGTGTTTCTAACGGCTGAAAACGCCACTTTTGCGCTTCCGGAGCGCACCGATATCCCAAGCGCGGTACCGGTGGGATCCGAAGTTGGGTTGGAATCGCAAACAACCAGACATTTCCCCTCAAGCACGATGGGTTCTGTCTCGTTCTGAGCGTTCACTAGAGTCCCTAGACACACTGCACCCAGTAGGAGCGTCAACATAACGGCAACTTCTCTCTGCACTTCGTTGCTGTATCCAGCACAAAGAACGAGGGTTTTCTGATTTGAACGATGTATTAAGAAAATGCCGACTTCTTCTGCAAAACTGAGTCTTTCCAAATGACCAACCCCTTCTTCCTTGATTATAGCCTACCTGTACTTGTGTATTTCTCTAAGTCTTGGAAAGGTCAAAGACAGATTTGGTACCTTTTCCCAGCGCTTAAATCATGGATAGTTCCCTTTCCGACTCGTTTCCCGTGTTAACTTATTTTTTCCCCTTTCGGCTCAAGCCTCCCGGTCTTGTCTCACTCCGTAATCAAATAACCAGTCGAGAGCGGTACGAGGCCCTTGTCGAGTTGAAGCGCAGTTGAATACATAGCGCGGGGTCCGTCTGCTTGCGCGCTGAATTATTGATATGTGAGATATTAGATCTGAAACACAAAGCCTCGGACGCGCAATGCTCCCGCCCTGCTCGTTTTCAGCACACTCCCTCTGGGCCCCAATCACAGATAAGCGCATCTCCAGATTTCCAATCGCTGCGTTCGAGCCCGCCTACCCAGCATGTGACAGTAGCGGAGTAGTTTTTCCACTCTGGAGTTATTTTACAGGTGGACTAGGCTCGAGCTGACACTGGAGGGGATGACACACAGCTCAGTGGATAACACCCAAAGGTTTTAAAAGGAAGATAACCTATAGCCAGACAACCTATTCCTTTTTGTCACCACTTTAGATTTGGACGCTGTGAAGAATGTTCAATGAAGAAGGAATAGCAGGATCAGAAACTAATATCTGGATCCAAAGAGCCACTGGAAGAATCACACGAGAAGTTTTAAAACCCTCACATGGATGCCCGAGTGTGCCCGAGGGTTTCAAGTAGGCTATTGAAGTCAAATTCAAGTTGGCTATTTTAAGGATTTCGATCATGTCTGAATAGTGATAGAAGACATTCTGAAGGACTATAGATTAATACATTCTAGACTCATCAACAATTGAAGATGTAGGTTATATACTAATAATTTTATGCACAATTAAGGGATTTGTTACAACCCCATTAGCTACCGCCGAAAGAAGCAGAACATTCTACAATACAGAAAACTAAACCTAGTCGATACAACCACACATGCGATTGAGACACAATAAAAATACTGCAAGGCTACACCCATAAAACCATTAAAACGTTAGGACAGCAATTTCTACAAACGAATTGCCTATTTGTTTACCTAATTATACACCCCCACTCAACAAAAAAAGCTGCCATAGCGAACACATGTCCAGAATCGATTTTAAATAGTATATAGTTATTTTTAAAGTTATTTTTTCATCCACTTTTATCAACACTGAGTTCTAAATATGTTAATTGAAAGTTGTGTATTAGCCCTACATACTAATCTCGTTAGAGAATAATTAGCCATTTCCTGCATTTCCTCCAAAAAGGTATGAGGGTAGGTGTAGAAAGTGGGAAGTCATTGGAAGTGTTAAAGAACATTGAGACTTTCACCAGCTAAAATAACAGATTTCACCAGAATAATCTCACCACACTGTTTACTGCAAAATAACACCTACCCACACAAAGCGCTTATACAGACTCCAGTTTTCCAACGCACGTGCGCGCATCCAGACACGAACAGACCGTTCTTGTACCATAATAACCTATAATCTGAAATGCTAAGAAATCCGAACAAATGATGTCAAAATGCTAATAATTTAAAGGAGGGTATTGATTGCTTTAGGTACGCTGACACGACCCACGTGACTACACAGGGAGGAAGAGCATGAGAATTCCGCATCAAAGGTCACTTCACCCGATCAGCCCCGCAGACCAGCCTCTAGCTAACCACCTCTCACTAAACACCCCCTCTCACTTCTTCCGTTTGGTCATTTCCTTTTAATTTTTGTGTGCACAAATCGGCGCATACCTCACGCCTTGGCCAGACCAAATCCGTGTAACAACGGAAGTTCAGTCATTTCCAATGAACAAGTGCGTTATGATACAAAGACATACAGCACAATGCGTACCCTTTGCGGATGCATCGCGTTTGGGGTTTGCATGCGCTGGATTTTTCCTACTCGTACGCCAAAACGTTTGCGTTATTCAAACCGGAAACTGTCAATTTATAAATAAATGATGCTCTATGATCTCCTCCAAAATCTATAATCTCTTCCAAAAAGCATTGACAAACGTGCAGTTGCTAGCTTAAGAAAACATACAGAACTTTTGTATAGCAAACAAGTTAAAGTTACTGACCTGGTAGCCGAATACCGGATGAAATCTTCCTCCATCCATTATTTGTAGCATTTATGTCTCTATAAATATCATCTGACATATCGAAAAGTGTAGGATAACCGGCGACCGCACATATCAGCCTCTATTTATAGATGTGTCATATATCAAAAAATAATGTATACAGTGAGGGAAAAAAATATTTGTTCCCCTGCTGATTTTGTACGTTTGCCCACTGACAAAGAAATGATCAGTCTATAATTTTAATGGTAGGTTTATTTCAACAGTGAGCGACAGAATAACAATAAAAAAATCCAGAAAAACGCATGTCAAAAATGTTATAAATTGATTTCCATTTTAATGAGTGAAATAAGTATTCTACCCCTCTGCCAAACATGAATTAATACTTGGTGGCAAAACCCTTGTTGGCAATCACAGAGGTCAGACGTTTCTTGTAGTTGGCCACCAGGTTTGCACACATCTCAGGAGGGATTTTGTCCCAGTCCTCTTTGCAGATCTTCTCCAAGTCATTAAGGTTTCGAGGCTGACGTTTGGCAACTCGAACCTTCAGCTCCCTCCACAGATTTTCTATGGGATTAAGGTCTGCAGACTGGCTAGGCCACTCCAGGACCTTAATGTGCTTATTCTTGAGCCACTCCTTTGTTGCCTTGGCCGTGTGTTTTGGGTCATTGTCATGCTGGAATACCCATCCACGACCCATTTTCAATGCCCTGGCTGAGGGAAGGAGGTTCTCACCCAAGATTTGACGGTACATGGCCCGTCCATCGTCTGTTTGATGCGATGTAGTTGTCCTGTCCCCTTAGCAGAAAAAAACCCCCAAAGCATTATGTTTCCACCTCCATGTTTGACGGTGGGGATGGTGTTCTTGGGGTCATAGGCAGCATTCCTTCTCCTCCAAACACGGCGAGTTGCGTTGATGCCAAAGAGCTCGATTTTGGTCTCATCTGACCACAACACTTTCACCCAGTTCTCTTCTGAATCATTCAGATGTTCATTGGCAAACTTCAGACATGCCTGTACATGTGCTTTCTTGAGCAGGGGGACCTTGCGGCCGCTGCAGGATTTCAGTCCGTAGTGTGTTACCAATTGTTTTCTTGGTGACTATGGTCCCAGCTGCCTTGAGATCATTGACAAGATCCTCCCGTGTAGTTCTGGGCTGATTCCTCACCGTTCTCATGATCATTGCAACTCCACGAGGTGAGATCTTGCATGGAGCCCCAGACCGAGGGTGATTGACAGTTCTTTTGTGTTTCTTCCATTTGCGAATAATCGCTCCAACTGTTGTCACCTTCTAACCAAGCTGCTTAGCGATGGTCTTGTAGCCCATTCCAGCCTTGTGTAGGTCTATAATCTTGTCCCTGACATCCTTGGACAGCTCTTTGGTCTTGGCCATGGTGGAGAGTTTGGAATCTGATTAATTGATTGCTTCTGTGGACAGGTGTCTTTTATACAGGTAACAAACTGAGATTAGGAGCACTCCCTTTAAGAGTGTGCTCCTAATCTCAGCTCGTTACCTGTATGAAAGATGCCTGGGAGCCAGAAATCTTTCAGATTGCAGAGGGGTCAAATACTTATTTCACGCATTAAAATGCAAATCAATTTATAACATTTTTGACATGCGTTTTTTCTGGATTGTTTTGCTGTTATTCTGTCTCTCACTGCTCAAATAAACCTACCATTAAAATTATAGACTGATCATTTCTTTGTCAGTGGGCAAACGTACAATATCAACAGGGGATCAAATAATTTTTTCCCTCACTAAGGAAAGGGCTTGCAACAAAATGATGCATTCACAACACAACTGGCGGATCTGGTGTGGCAGATCTCCAAAATCTATAATCTCTTCCAAAAAGCATTGTCAGAATGGAATTGAGTGAATATGTTTGTAAATATATTAAATATAATTTGTAAAAAGTATGGCCTACATAATTATAATGGTAATGACTAAAACAAACAAAAAGCTGCCAAATACACTGCTCTACACACACGCAAACTAACTATACTACCTATAGCTAGAACAGAGTTTGTATGTAGCTAGCAAGTTATCCCCAAGTGGCAAACATACGAGCTGACAAACGTGCAGTTGCTATCTTAACAAAACGTTCAGAATTTTTGTATAGCCAACAAGTTAAAGTTACTGACCTGGTAGCCGAATATCGGATGAAATGTTCATACCATGCATTATTTGTAGCATTTATGTCTCTATAAATATCGTCTGACAAATCGACAAGGGCAGAATACCCCGGCGACTGCACATATTAGCATCTCCTCTTTTTAAAGATGCGTCGTAAATCAAAAATGAATGCGTAGTGATATGGAAAAGGCAGGCAACAAAACGATGCACACACAAGGCAATTGGCTGATTTGGTGTGGCCGAGGCGTAAAGCAGTTTCTACAGTTAGGTGTGGAAATAATTGGACACTGACACAGGTTGTCATTTTGGTGGTTTACGAAAATATATTCAAGTTACAGTTAAATAATGAATATGTGCTTATAGTGCAGTCTCTCTGCACACTCTTTTTCAAGGGACCAAAAGTAATTGGACAGTTGACTCAAAAGCTGTTTCATGCACAAGTGTGGGCTATTCCATCGTTATTTCTTCATCAATTAAGCAGGTAAAAGTTACGGAGTTGATTCCATGTGTGGCATTTGAATTTGGAAGCTGTTTTTGTGAACCCACAACATGTGGTCAAAGGAGCTCTCAATGCAAGTGAAACAGGCCATCCTTAGGCTGCAAAAAAAAACATCAGAGAGATAGCAGGAACATTAGTCCCGCGTTTCCACTGGTGTTTTACCCTAAAGTCCAGACTTTTTTCTGTTTCCACTGACACGGGCAGTAGCCCGTCTCTCACTTGGTGCCAAGCCCCGGACTTTAGAATTTAGGGCGGGGTTTGCGGATTAACGTGTGACGTGGTGAAAACGCGGCATGTTGTTCTATTCGAATGGCGATGTGTGTCGTTTGATTTAGGCTTCTCGTAATGGTTTTCATCCGATCTAACAAACAGATCCCTGATAAAATAAAGAAAATAAAGCAATCGTACAGGAAAGCAAGATTCAGAACGGAAAGTGTTGTAACGACCGAATGTGGTACGATACCACTGTCTCAATAGAAAAACGGAGCGCTGAGACCGAGACGTTGCTTGCAAACCGTATTACAACATAAAATTACGTCAGAATTCTCCCAAATCCTTCTATTAAAGGTAGATAGTTATGACAAAATACTTAAAATGAAATAATTAATACACTGGCTTACAGTTACGAGTGTAGGTGGAGAAGGAGCCGGTCGCAGGAGTTTGAGGAAGAAGTTAGTTTTATTACTCAAGTTCACACGCCGTATTGTAAACAAACTGAGCATTGCGTTATTGTTTATTTTATTTTACTACCAGAAAAATATTGTCTTTTATTTTTCGTAACCGGAAAACTAAAACGCTTTGACAGTTTTCTCCACCCTCCCCACCTGAGCCCCTCTTTAAGTCATTGGTACCAAATGTATAGTAGAAACAGGAAAGTCTGGAGCCAACATTAGCATAAATCACCGGTGTGATCCTAGTGCTGGGGTAAACACCAGCGGAAACGTGGCATTGGAGTGGCCAAATCAACAGTTTGTTACATTCTGAGAAAAAAAGAATGCATTGGTGAGCTCTGCAACACAAAAATGCCTGGACATCCACGGAAAACAACAGGGGTGGATGATCATAGAATCCTTTCCATGGTAAAGCAAAAATCCTTCACAACATCCAGCCAAGTGAAGAACACTCTCCAGGAGGTAAGCATATCATTATGCAAGTCTATCATAAAGAGATGACTTCACCAGAGCAAATACAGAGGGTTCATCACAAGGTCTCAAGAATAGAAAGGCCAGATTAGACTTTGCCAAAAAACATCTAAGAAAGCCAGCCTCGTTCTGAAGCAGCATTCGTTGGACAGATGAAACTAAGATCAACCTGTACCAGAATGATTGGAAGAAAAAAGTATGGAGAAGGCTTGGAAGGGCTCATGATCTGAAGCTTACCACATCATCTGTAAAACACGGTGGAGGCAGTGTGATGACATGGGCATGCATGCCCTCCAATTGCACGGGATCACTTGTGTTTATTGATGATGTGACAGAAGACAGAAGCAGCCGGATTAATTCTGAAGTGTATAGGGATATATTGTCTGCTCAGATTCAGCCAAATTCAGCGAAGTTGATTGAACGGCACTTCACTTTACAGATGGACAATGACCCAAAACATACTGCGAAAGCAACCCAGGAGATTTTTTAGGGGAATTGTGTCAGTGTCCAAATATTTCCGGACCTAACTGTATGACGTTAGCTAGCTAGGTAGCTAACGTCTAAAGGAGTGTTCTAGGCCATTTTAAATATCTGGATATCAATTATCCAAAAGCTTTTCTCTCCATATACGGCTGTTATTAATCATGTATATCAGATACAAGCTTTTTCCTTTCAATAGTGAACCATTAATGCCATATACAGGTGCTGGTCAAATAATTAGAATATCATCAAAAAGTTGATTTATTTCAGTAATTCCATTCAAAAAGTGAAACTTGTATAATGTATACATTCATTCCACACAGATTGACATATTTCAAGTGTTTATTTGTTTTAATTTTGATGATTATAACTGACAACTAATGAAAACCCCAAATCAGTATCTAAGAAAATTAGAGTATTGTGAAAAGGTTCAATATTGAAGACACCTGGTGCCACACTCTAATCAACTAATTAACTCAAAACATCTCCAAAGGCCTTTAAATGGTCTCTCAGTCTAGTTCTGTAGGCTACACAACCATGGGGAAGACTGCTTACTTGACAGCTGTCCAAAAGATGACCATTGACACCTTGCACAAGGAGGGCAAGACACAAAAGGTCATTGCTAAAGAGGCTGGCTGTTCACAGAGCTCTGTGTCCAAGCACATTAATAGAGAGACGAAGGGAAGGAAAAGATGTGGTAGAAAAAAGTGTACAAGCAATAGGGATAATCACACCCTGGAGAGGATTGTGAAACAAAACCCATTCAAAAATGTGGGGGAGATTCACAAAGAGTGGATTGCAGCTGGAGTCAGTGCTTCAAGAACCACTGTATGCAAGACATGGGTTTCAGCTGTCGCATTCCTTGTGTCAAGCCACTCTTGAACAAGACACAGCGTCAGAAGCGTCTCGCCTGGGCTAAAGACAAAAAGGACTGGACTGCTGCTGAGTGGTCCAAAGTTATGTTCTCTGATGAAAGTAAATTTTGCATTTCCTTTG
>JACXGI010013601.1:0-20506 GCA_016801175.1 Esox masquinongy | reverse complement strand
TGAGATACTGAATTTGGGATTTTCATTAGTTGTCAGTTTTAATCATCACAATTAAATGAAATAAACATTTGAAATATATCAGTCTGTGTGTAATGAATGAATATAATATCCAAGTTTCACTTTTTGAATGGAATTACTGAAATAAATCAACTTTTTGATGATATTCTAATTATATGACCAGCACCTGTATATATATATTTGATATTTTAAGATTTGTTGGATAGAGAGAAAGCTAGAATGTTTGTCTGTCACTGGGCAGGATTTAAACCAATGCTGTAATGGTATATGTGTTTCAGTGGCAGTGGCTTATAGACCATTGTAAACAAGTAGATTTGAATCCTGTATGCTGACTGGCTGAACCGAAATGGGCCCTGACTAACAACCGCACTTATCCGGGGTATATTGACCATATACCACACCCCCTTGTGCCTAAACAAATGGGCTAGAACCAACCTAGACTCTGAGGCTGTAGAAATGTTAACCACTCTCAAATTCTTGAACAGAGGTCTGACCAAGACATTACATCTGTAGTTTTTCACCAAGTTTTTATGCTATACAGTGTTTGCAAACAAAGACTAGATTATATTCTGGGGTCTGATGGGGTATTGCAGTTGATCTTAGCTTCAGAGACTATAGGTTATGTGATTTTAGATTCTAGTAGGTGTATAAAATAAACAAAAATACGGTATGAATTTGCTGCATATTGCCTCTATGTTTTTCATGATTTCGTTTCACCTTCTCAGCTCTGCTGTTCCCAGCTCTACTGTTTCCAGCTCTACTGTTCCCAGCACTGCTGTTCCCAGCTCTACTGTTCCCAGCTCTGCTGTTCCCAGCTCTACTGTTCCCAGCTCTGCTGTTCCCAGCTCTACTGTTCCCAGGACTGCTGTTCCCAGCTCTGCTGTTCCCAGCACTGCTGTTCCCAGCTCTGCTGTTCCCAGCTCTCCTGTTCCCAGCTCTACTGTTCCCTGCTCTACTGTTCCCAGCTCTACTGTTCCCAGCTCTGCTGTTCCCAGCACTGCTGTTCCCAGCTCTACTGTTCCCAGCTCTACTGTTCCCAGCTCTGCTGTTCCCAGCACTGCCGTTCCCTGATCTGCTGTTCCCAGCTCTACACTGGTAATTAGGTTTCTTCACAGAGGAGTGTAGCGATGTGTCTTGAGTCCTGTGCCTCAGATGGACACTTGGTCCAGAGGAGACCTGGCCAAGCTGGAAGAGACAAATGAATGGAATGTCTCCTGGATATGAAGAGAATAGATGTGGACTCAGCGGGATGTGTGTTCCCTGGCTCTCCTTTAGGCCTGTGAGGTAGATGGTCCAGTAGAATATTAGACCAGGCTGCTCTGCCCTAAACCATCAGTCTCTATAAAAATCTCTGTAACCTCTTCACAAGGCTCTGGGAAGATATTGCCTTCAGGCAAAAGATTGTGGATAAACATTTCTTCTCCAAATCATCATCTAAACCTGGCAGGACACATGATCGCCACATTACACTTGCCAACCCGCTCCAAAAGATTTGTTCTCAAAACGTGATCTCACCTTTTCTCAGACAATTCATCACCAATACCAGTCAAATTGCAGTCCAGGTGTGCCAGTGCTTATATGGTTATATCAGTCTGTTTGAATGGGCTCAAATCGGTTTCACACTCTTAAATGTTACCCACACATACATCCACACACACACACAGACACACACACACACACACACACACACACAGTCTATCATTCATTATATAATGCTTATACATGCCGGGAAGGTTAATGCTGGGTTGATTATGGCAACGTCAACAGATGGAAATCACCACATAATGCAACAAAAGAAGAAAAAGGAATCATGTCGACATTTCCTCGGTCCAACAAAGGTTATCCCTCTCTTCTAAACCAATAATGTGTTTGCAAGGTAAGACTTTTCAGACGAAGTGAGATTTCAGATTGATGAGCATTCCACTGTTGTTCCCCATTTCAGTAATATATAGAAGCTGATGACCTGATTTGTCTGTCCTGCCTTTTGTTCACACTCATGACTTGTGATCGTTGTGTGTCCCTCATCGCGTGGACTCAGGTGGTCAGTGTTGGAAGGGTTCACATTATATATTCCTGGGCCCGGGACATTTTAGTGTATGTGGTTAGCCCGTACACTGCTTTGCTGTCAAGAGAGATTGAGTGTCTGTACTCTGTGGAGAAATCATCAGACACACAACAGATGTGTCCTCCGTGTTGGAAGGTCACTCACACAACAGATGTGTCGTCTTTGCCCTTAAGGGACACACATACACACACAACAAACACACACACACACACACACACACACAGACCAAACCCAGAAATCCATGTTGCCTATTCCCTAGCCCTAACCTAACCTCAATAACATCCATGCCTTAACTTAACCAAGTCTAATGCCATAACCAATTTTGCATTAACCTGAAATTAACCCCCAATTCTAACACTATACCTGTTTTACCCTAAATGTAACACCTGAGCCATAGGAATGCGGTCTGTATTATCTGTGTATACGCTGAATCTGTCACTGAAAGAGGACAGCACAATGACAAGCTGCCATCTTTGCCTCATGCAACACCAATTACCAGAGGTAGAAAAAGAACAAAGTAAAAGCACTCGGCTGTTTTCACCAGTTTTGGGAAGTTCCTAAGTTAGTGCAAAATGACCAGAGAAACAGAGTTCATAACTAACCAGTGACATTAATTGGACATTTACACCCTTCTTTTTTATTTAATCACTGATCACTGGTTAGTTTTGAACTCCCTTTACCTGGTTACTTAGATCGTAATTAGATACTTCCCTAAAGTGGTGAACACAGCCGAACCCAGTTGAGTACTTGTACTCTGTAGTTTTTCCACCTCTGCCAGTTACACACCTTACGTAAAGGTGGTGAGACACCTGCCAGCCATGGACAATACTTAATGAAAACACCTGAGTCATTTGAAAAGCACAAACAATTTGTCGACGCAACTTACACATATAAAATACCAATGACCTACAAAGGACAGCCATTGGCATATATTGATTGACCCATATGAAGTATCACAGGTGAAATGTACTGTATACATTTATTTTTATTATGGAAAATCTATGTTTAATGAAAAGCTCAAGTCCAAACTGTAGTGGGTGTGACCGGCTGCCTCTGTGCTCTGTTCATTTCGACACAGACCTGTACTGTTTTCAAAGGCACCGGGAGAACAAGGCGTGAGACTAGAATCTCAGCAGTTTGGATCAGGGCTGTTCAATCCCAAAACCTGTACAAACCAAACACTAGCATGTCCCAGATCTGAATCCGTCCCTGATCAGAAGGACAGGATAAAAACCAGAATTGTCTTAAGCCCTTTAATAACCCTGGATTGGATACTTCGATGTCATGTGTTGTGCTTGTTGATTTAAAAAAATGACTTTACTAGTTTGTAGAGATGTGTCTTATCAAGGTGCTTAAGGATTCATCCAAGCAATGATGTAACAAGCAGAAGTCTCAATGCAAGCACGCACACACGCACGCACACACACACGTTTACCCCTCACAGTATTGAGGTAGCAGGCACTCCCTGTACCTTCTCTCATCCCACTCTTTTCCCATCCTCTCCTCTCCAGGCTGACCCTCTCCATCCCTGCCCTCATCTCCAGGCTGACCCTCTCCATCCCTGCCCTCATCTCCAGGCTGACCCTCTCCATCCCTGCCCTCATCTCCAGGCTGACCCTCTCCATCCCTGCCCTCATCTCCAGGCTGACCCTCTCCATCCCTGCCCTCCTCTCCTCTCCAGGCTGACCCTCTCCATCCCTGTCCTCCTCTCCTCTCCAGGTTGACCCTCTCCATCCCTCCTCTTCCCTCCAGGCTGACCCTCTCCATCCCTGCCGTCTCGACTCGTATCTCTCTTCGCTCTCACAGATATTGCCTCTCCAGTCACATTTCATATGGTCCCTTAAACTGCCCTTTGACTGCCTGGCATTAGCTTAACCGCTATCCTCGCTAACTCTCCCAAGGCCAGGGATGTCCCCTCATGTTAATTCACCGAGAGTTGGCGCCTGTCTCCGGCTCTAGGCACCACACCACTTCCTAATGAGAGAAGACAGTGCTCTGTGAGACGCTGGGCCGCATTAGCACTCAACCAAATAGGGAGACCCATATGGGGGCGTGAACGTTTACCCACAGACACACACGCTCACTCACTCACTCATACTCACACACACTAGTGACAGAGACTGATGTCACAGTAATGAAGAGATCAACACCGGGACCCCTGAGTTGCAAGACACTTCTGTGTGCACTGTCTGATGAAGGGCTTTTCACAATCATGATTTCTCTTGCGGGGGTCGTCATGATGAAGTAATGTTAAGTGAAGCTGTTGGGCCACTTTTTGCCTCTTGTACCAGAAACGATTTCATCCAGATGTAAGAACAGACCAATTAGCGTGGGCCGACCATCCTTTGTTTACACATATAGGATGGGTGTGCCTCTCCATCCAACTGGGCCGGAGTCTTTCACATGTGGAACTGATCAAGCCATGGCAATGATTTTAACTGTCGAAGCCCGACCACCATATTGTAAAACAATCAGTTGCCACGGTGATACAGTATATCGTTTTGAGTTTATTGGGGAACGGGATTTGATTAGCAGTGACTGGTTACTGAAGTGAAGGGCCAGGAAGAGTTCCAGTGAGACAGGAATGAAATGACATCACTTAACGATCTCATGAAAGTATTATTTTGTTGGTGTCATGCAACAGCCCAATCTGTGACATCCATTACGACTTTTATTTTACGGTTCTTATGCTGTTGCGGAGATTGCACAATATTTAGAATCAGAACAAAGATTTTCATTGACATTTGAGTCTATTGCACAAGAGCAAGGAGAATAGTCAGCTCAGTGTTAGAGACAAGAGGAATTAATGTGTGTGTTTTATAGGTCCAGTCCTGTCAAACAGTACAAGTGGATTAGATTAGTTATACAGTATGCTGTGGAAAAAAAGCATGTCCTTGTGTCAAGAGAAACAGATAAAGTGCTATCAGAAAATCACCCTTTCTGTCATACAGTAGCTCTTAAGATTGAGCCAGACTGTAAATATTTGAGCATTTTTATGTGTCTTTATTATATTTTTACGATGTGGTTGACAGTCACATGAGAATCCAGCCATACTGAGCTTTATTCTCTGTAAATATACTGTATGTCAATAGTGCTTGATATTATACACTTTTTCAGACCAACTCTAATGTAGACACATTGACCCCATTCGCTTGGTTCCAGTATGCACATTCCGATGCACGTTTCTTAAGCCCTTCATTTTAATTTCCAGATTGGAATAAAACCATCTGTTAATTCAAGTAGCATGCCCAGAAATATCTGGAATGTTCTTTCAACAAAAGAGGAAATTGCAACATGACTTTCCACCCTACTGTTTTGAATCCACCACTGTCCTTATGGTCGTGGTCTAGAGTGGTACAGTATGTATGTGGAGTACTGTAGGTTTCAGCACTGCTGGAATCAGAAACAGTTGATTTAGCCGATATTGACACACAAAGGAGTTGGCCGTAATTTTTAGCTTTTACAGTTCCAGAACAATAGTCAATCGACATGCTATAGGTATTCTGAAATGAATCACTCTACTGGGTGTTTAATGGTTAACTTTTGCTTTACATGTGACATCATGTACATTATGTCCACATACAGTCAATGTGAGGGCCTTTGATGAGTAAAATAACAAGTTAGATAAGGGCTTGTAAAGGTGATGTTGAGGTGAACTGATGGTGGAGAAGCTTCAGCAGGAGGTAGACTTTAACCGGGGAGAACAGAATATGACACTGATGTCTCTGCCAATCTGATGTTTTTCTTTCAGGCTTCGTGTTTGGGTCTGTTTAATGGACTCAAGCTGATAGTTTCCGGGCCCCAGTGCAAGTGCCCAGACAGATGATTATTAGCCAGGATGACCAGTGCTGGTCTGGAACCAAGACCCGAACCAGGACCTTTTCCAAAACAACGACCGCCCTCAGAGCAGAACTCCCACCGTCCTTGTCTGGAACGACATGCCATTAACTGACAATGCTTCAGAAAGGCGTCTGTCGTTAACTAAAAAACGACAACGCTTTGGTAGTTTTTCACCTTTTATCAGATGTCACACATTACCACTTCTTTGTTTTATTTGTCTCTGTGGATATTCACCTGACCAGTTCCGCAGCTTTATATGATGATCATATTAATGTCAGGGCACTTCAGAAAAGCGTTGGCAATAATAAGTGTACAGAAAGCCTGTGAAACAGAATTACTGAAGACCTGACCAATAAAGCCCCCTCAGCCCTGCCACGGAGTGTGTGTGCCATACAGGGTTACCGGGATCAGTCACTTGAAGGGAGCCATAACCCACCCCGTTACGCACGGAGGTCTGTTTCAGGTTCAACACCGGGACGCGCTGTGAACCTGAAACCCAGACGAATTCACAGTCATGGGCATAAAGTCTGTGGATGAACGTAATACGCGCTGTGACAGGGACAACCAGGCGTACGTAATTGAAATGAGGTCCAATCATGACGGACAGAGAAGAGGGGAGAGACGGATCATGACAGAACTAGAGGGCAGGGGGGGTGATGCATCGTGGACTTGAGGTCAGAGGAGGCAGTGGAGACTGTTTGCTGTGGGATCTTGAGGGCTGACCAGGCACACACACACACACACACACATACACAAACATTGTTTTTGTTTAAACTGATTCAACCAACATTCAAAGTTGTTCTCTTGCTGTCTTAGCTAGGTGGGCTGTGTGTTTTTTTTACCTCACACTGAATGAAGTTGCACATAGCTCAGATGAGTTTGTAAATAGCACAAGCCAATCTCGGTAAACAGACTCTAAATAAAGAAGATAGCTCAACCCTGATGGTAATTGTTCATTCATAACGACAGCCATTTTCTCATTCCTATAAGCCGTGCCTATTGCTGTCATTGTGTACACAGGTTGTATTGTAAAAAGTTGTTTACTTCATTCCCTCAGGATGTAGTTAACAGTAACTTAATGCCGATGAAGGCTTTGACGTCTAATTGAAATTGAAAGAGGGAGATCAGTGAACTTAGCATCCACTGAATATCACTAGCCCATTTATACACAAAGGTTCAAAAATTTACAATCAGCACATTGGCTTCTATTGTTAAACTGTTTGAAAGTGTGTTGAACATATTGTAATATGATAATAGTTTTGCGGTCACATTTGTGGATTGTTTGAGTGATTTGTTTGTGTGACTCAGTTGCCTTTCAGACCTCCCATTTCTTCAAAGCTTCAACAAGTGTTGTGGAGATAGCATTTCTTTGTATTAAAACATATGTGAAACATCCTTGACCAAATAGTTGCCTCATCTGGAAGTGACAAACAATTTCTTCCTATACAAACAGTATAGTATGTTGTTTATATAGTGTGTGTGTGTGTTATGGAGAGTGAACATTTGATACCAGCTTCGGACATATCAAGTCCAGCTGTTTTTGTTTTCCTGTTTTCAGGAATTTTCGGTTTGTTGTTTATAAGTGTCTGAGGTTCACCAAGTACCAATCTAGAATGAGGACATGCCTGGCTAGCTAGTCACCATACGTTGACTCAATCTGTTTGTACGTGCACATACGCGCATGTACGTGTGTGTAAAGAAAGTTGTGTTGTGCCTATGTTGATTCGACACACAAATCACACTGATGGTTGTTTCTAAAAATGCATTTGAAGAACAGTTGAGTGGTCAAAAATGATGTACGTAAGACCGAGCAACACTACCATGTAAGAACAGGCTCCACGCAGTCTTTATAATGCTCTTCAGCAGATTCTGTAGCCAGGGTTCTATCCACTCTGATCTCACACACTGTTTATATTTGCTTCAAACAACGTCTCTAGATTGCTATTAAACTGGACTGTACTGTCTTTCCATAGTGCTTTTCGGCAGCATCTGTTGTCCAAGAATTGACCTTGTTTGCCGTCCAAAGGCCCAAATAACAAGGTTATATAATGGAAGAACAAATCAATAAAAGGCTTGTATTAGAGTAGGCAGCTATCCTCCTGTTTTTCCAGTATGCAAATAACTATTTTCTGGCCACGTCAGGCCACGTGACATGTGATGTAATCCAGTAGTTTCTTACTACATGCTTATTTTTCTTGCCAAATCTTGTCATTACAATTTCGGTTTGGGACACAATAAACCTAGCTGAGGGGTCAGAGATTACTAGAATTCTTTACCTGAGTCTCTCACCTTTTAACATGTTGTTTTGGTCATTCCACTGTAGCCCGGACAAATGTGTACATTTTCACAGACAGTCTTACGAGACATCATAGGGCACTTTCGGTATATGTCGTCCAACGACACTCTCCCTTTTATAATCTGAAGCCATAGAAACAGCACAATGTCCACAAGGTACTTCTTGACATTCACGTTTGCCATAACCAGCAGCAGCCAGCATCCCTGATGGGAAATGAGGAGACAGGTGGAGGTTAACTCTAACTTACACTAAGCCCCTCTAGCTCCTAGCCGTGGGCTAGCTTCAGCCGGAGAGCCGGGGCATTTAGAATTCATTTAGTTAAGGAAGGAAACGACCCAGCTCACCCTGCCCCCCTGCCCCTGTCTCTCCAGAGACCTGTGATGCCTGTGTAATGGGAGGATATACAGCTGATTGTATTGCCCACTTAGTTAGCTATGTGAGAGGTTTTGAAATGCAGGTTTGTGTAACAGCATGTTACAGGAGGATATGCTGTCCCTCTATGGCCCTTTTCTATACAGTTAGGTCCGGAAATATTTGGACACAATTTTCATGATTTTGGTTCTGTATGCCACCACAACGGATTTGAAATGAAAAAACCAAGATGCAATTGAAGTGTAGACTTTCAACTTTAATTCAATGGGTTGAACAAAAATATCCTATGAAATGTTTAGGAATTGCATCCATTTTCATACACAGTCCCCTTATTTCAGGGGCTCAAATGTAATTGGACAAATGAACACAATCATAATGTCGATCGGCTATTGTTAATACTTTGTCGAGAATCCTTTGCTAGCAATGACTGCTTGAAGTCTGGAACGCATGGACATCACCAAACACTGGGTTTCCTCCTGTGTGATGCTTTGCCAGGCCTTTACTGCAGCTGTCTTCCGTTGCTGTTTGTTCGTAGGACTTTCTGCCTTAACTTTTGTCTTCATGAAGCGAAATGCATGCTTGATCGGGTTGAGATCAGGTGATTGACTCGGCCATTGCAGAATATTCCACTTCTTTGCCTTAAAAAACTCCTGGGTTACTGCTTTCGCAGTATGTTTTGGGTCATTGTCCATCTGTAAAGTGAAGCGCCATCCAATCCACTGAATTTGGCTGAATCTGAGCACACAATATATCCCTATACACTTCAGTCATCCGGCTGCTTCTTCACATCATCAACAAACACTAGTGACCCAGTGCCATTGGAAGCCATGCATGCCCATGCCATTACACTGCCTCCACCGTGTTTTACAGATGATGTGGTATGCTTCGGATCATGAGCCGTTCCAGCGCCTTCTCCATACTTTTTTCTTCCCATAATTCTGGTACAGGTTGATCTTAGTTTCATCTGTCCAAAGAATGCTGTTCCAGAACTGGGCTGGCTTTTTCTAGATGCTTGGTCTCTTGCAGCGACTCTGGCAATCTTGGAGAAAGGAGGGACTCAGCCAATGGTCCGGATTGGGACCATGAGGTTGGTGAGGGAGGAGAGGAATGGTAGAAGGTCCCCGGAGATGATCTGGAGAATGGAGAAGAAGACTGAGTTGAGGGGGCACCTTGTCGGTCAACCGGACACTAATAGTCACAGGATTTCTGCATCTGGAGAGAGCCATGAAAAATAGTGTTCATCTCAGCATTATGTTGGCGCCAAGCAGCTACCCTCTATATTGGACTCTGGCCTAAATTCTGCTGTGGCTCACCATGTTTGAAGTATAGGGTTGTTAGTCAGACAATGTCATCACGTCTCATTGCTCTGATATTGACTCAGAGCTTTGGCTCAAGCTGTAGTTCCCTTTACTGTTCAGGCATGTGTTTGTCTCCACAATGTACCCTGTGAAATGATAACATCTGATGGTTTGGATGTTACATAACAAAATAGGTGTTTTGTTTAAAACCACAGGTAAAACTGAGTTTGGTTCCCATCGCCAATTATTGTATTTAGTGCAGTTGCTGTACCCCATAATGAAATCAGGGAAGGGACTCTGGCTTAGTCTCAGATGTCTCAAAGACCACTGGCTTGATTTATCTGGAGAGTGTAAGGTTAGTAGAGGACAGAGGAGGTGAAGGGTGTTCTGATTCTGATTCTGAAGGGGGTACGGAGACAGGGGTAGAAAGGTAGAGAGAAAGAGAGTAGTTATACATCACCATGAAAACAGACTCTGTCTTGAAACATCATCATCAGCCACCACAATATAAAAACATAGGGCTGACTAACACTCTCCTGCACATCTCCCATCCCTCCATCCTTCCATCCCCCTTCCCACCATAATCCATCCCTTCATCCCTCCTTCCCCCTTCCCTCGATCCTCCATCCCTCTTCCCTCCATCCCTCCATCCTGCTTTCCCTCCAACTGGATGAATTAGATCTGCTCTATTTCACCATGATACGTCTCTACAGACCTCACAACCCCCTCTGCTTTCCAAGGCTTTCTCATCCCATCTGGGCTTGTCTGTGCTGGGGTAAAGGGGAAGGGCCTGGATTCAGCCCGGTCATAGTAGATGACTTTCACCAGGGAAACCACTGCTTCTACTCCTCTAATAGCATATTCAGGGACATCAGTGACCTACAGAAACAAACTTGCTACATGTTTAATGTCGTGGAAATAATTTCACAGCAAGCACTCCTTACAGGTGTTTTAGAGTTGGGTTAAACCACACATACCGTAGGTCAGTGGTGGGTTCACTGCCAGTCCAGGGGCTTTATGGGTATGGTCTAACATGCCAGCTCTTATGCCTGTTGCCAGTGAGGTTTGTCATTAATTCCTTAAAATGAAATCCAGATTTTGGAACAGCGGTTATGATTGCCTGTGTGTGAGGTTTGGCTACTCTAGGGTAAAGAAATCCAGCCTGATCTGCTCTCTCAGGGCGTCAGGGGCTCTGCTGTTAATGAAGTACTGGACTTTGTGTGTCCCTGTGTGTGTGTGTGTGTGCATGTGTGTGTGTGTGTGTGTGTGTGTGTGTGCATGTTCTCATATGTGCCGTAATATCAACAGTAATTGTAGCTGAGAGACCAGCGAGAGACAAACAGGTGTGGAAACCTTGTGTTCTTCATGAAGGTCATGTGGGACCATGGAAACCGGAGAACACAATTTGTTCTGTGCGTAATGAGTAACAGGCAGCAATACACAGAATGTGGAGAATGGTCTTGAATGTGCAGCTTACTGACAGGTGGCTGGAAAGCCCTATAGATAATGTTAATTGGCCAGCAAAGCCCCGTAGATGATGCAGATTGGCTAGCAAAACCTTGTAAATGATGTTGATTGGCCAGCATTGCCTGGTTGTGGGAGGCATTGTCAGCAGGGATTTCCTGGTCTCATTGAGTTTTTGGACAATGAGATATTTTTGGTTTGTTTCTCTTTCTTTGTATTCCAGCACTTTGGATTTCTAATTATACAGTGACTGTAGGGTTAAAGTGCAGACTAATAGCTTTAATTTGAATGTATTTTCATTCATCTGAAAAATCTTTTAGAAATTACAGAAGGTCTTTTATGTAGTGCTCCCATTTTAGGGTACCAAAAGTATTTTGATGGGTTAACATTATGTACCATAGTCATGTCCTTGTGGCATGAAGATCTATTTTGTCGAATCTTCAATTCCTGCTTGTCTCAAGGCCTGTTTGCCTTCAGTCAATTCTTTAGCATGTGAAAGGCATGCTCAACTGGATTTAGATCAGATGATGGGCTAAGGCAAGTCCATGTCTTTCCACTTTTTTCCATGAATAATTCCTTATTTGGGGTCATTGTCTTGCTCCATGATGAAACACTGTCTACTGAGTGTAAAGGCATCTGAAGAAATCAGATGTTTCTGTAGCCTTCAGAATTCCTCCTGCTGCAACTGTCAGCCGTTCCATCATCAATGAAGACAAGTGAGCCAGTTCCAGTGGCAGCCATACATTGACCAATACATAACACTACCTCCACCCTGTTTTGCAGATTATGGTGATATGTTTTGAATCATAGGCAGCCCCTTTCTTTCTCCACACTTTCCTCTTCATAGCATTCTGGTGCTGGTTAATCATTGTTCCATCTGTCCATAAGACAGAACTCTTGAAACCTGGCTGTTCTGTTCTTGAGGCTTATTAATGGTTTGCATCTTGCTGGTGTGCTTTTTGTGTATGGTAGTCTATGACACATCTATGTCTATCTCGTGATCTTTTTTTTACTGTTCAAAATATCTTTTGGTCATGCACTATAGTGGTCTTGTTCTATTTGCCATTGCTGAGATAACCGGTGCTTTCTTTCTTCTAACGTATCAAACAGTTTATTTTGGCATGTTTTTTAAACATCTTTTGGCTATGTTGCTGATGGATGTATTCTGATTCCAGCTTGACGTACATTTACACAGCTCGTTTTGTCAGACATCAGCCGTAGACAGCTTGAATACATAACCAAAAAAGAAACAAAAAATCTGTCTTGTCCAAATCTTTTAGAGTTCACAGTAAATGAGGGTGTCAGGTAAGTAAAAAATAAAAACCTTGGCCAACTGAGATATAACAGTCTACGAATGTCTACAGTACGTCAACGAGTGAAAGAGTGCAATTCTTGGCTATAAACTATTACTTGTCCCTAACACGTTCTTATACGTCAAAGAGTGAAAGAGAGTTATTTGTGACGGGAAACCATTACTCATCCTTGACACTATGTAGACAAGCCTGTAACCTCCTTTTTAAACAACCCAAATTCTCCTAAGTGACAAACTTACTGCTACATGAATGATACAAACAAGTGTCAAGATTTTTAGTACAGTCAATTTCAAACTGTAAACAGAAGTTAATTTTCCAGGTTTCCTTTAGCCCGTCTGAGAGAGTGCTGCTGTATAGGGGGGGACTGGCTGGCGGTGTGGTTTTGAAAGATGGCACAGCTGAAACAGTATTTTTGAAGAATTTCTCTGAGCCAAAGATGCAGAGTGAGTGGACGTGTGTGCTGGAAAGGAGCAGATGATGAGAGGATTTATAGGTTGACAGGGAAGGAGTGCTGGGCACTGGGCTGGCCCTTCAAGCAGACCTGAGTCATTATCATCAGCATCATGCCTGGCTAGGCCTATGTGTCTACTCTCCACACACACACACACACATATGCACATGCACATGGGTGCACGCACGCACGCACACATACACAAACACGCAGTATAAGCAAGCAAGCTTCCTTGTCTTCTCCTGTCCTCTTCTTTGTGCAATGAACAAATGTGACTTCCCTTCAGCTATTTCAGGTCAACTGGGATCAGCTTATTTTCCACATATCAGCAACAGTGGGGTGAAAAACAAATTCTCTGACCCCATTGGTTTTTGTTGTTGTTAGATGTTGAGGTGATATAGACACATATCAGCCTTCACACATATCAAGAAGCTAACTAAACATCAATATTTGGGCACAAACTGTCAGGAACTTGAAGTCCTCACTTGGGTCTTGACCTGACTGCTGTTTGGCTTTGGAACCAACGATGTATTGAAACCTCTGGACCTTTTTGATTAAAATAAATAAAAGCTTGTGTAATTTTATTTTTTCAAGGTATCTGCAACACTCGTATCTGCGTTCCCAGGCATGTGAAATCCATAGATTAGGGCCTAATGACTTTGCTTATATGAAATATTACTCATTACAATCTTTGAAATTGCTGCATGTTGTGTTTGATATTTCCTTTGAGATTTGAGTTGTTTTGAATATGGAATTGCTGCAGATCAGAATTTTAAACCATATGCTCTAAAATTAAACCATATGCTCTAAAATTAAACCATATCCTCTAAAATCTCTAGGTTATAACTGAGATCAAAATGTTTCCCCATTAATTGAAACTGATCAACGCGTGCAGATTTTTCGGCAAACTCAAGACCTTCTTCTTCCTGCAGACTCAAGATACTGAAAAAGTTGGAACTGCAGCCACTTCCTTTTTAATAACTAATTACTCTGGCTTAGCCAGCTGATCCTCTCCCCTGCCTAATCATTAAAGGCTGCCCGACTGGCTAAAGTGTGCTAGACTGTACAGTGCTAGCTATAAGCTGTTTGTATGTGTTAAAAAACCAAGAATTCTTTCTGATATCTGAACTGCAGTTTAATTGCCCTCATTAGCGCTTTGAGCTAGCCAAGTTAGCAGAGGCCAACTCTACTGTTAGCACCGAAGCCAGAGAGCCTCCCTCACAAATGGGGCTATTTTGCGGCATGACGGAATTCAGTGCAGAAGCATGAAATCTGCTACCAGTGACTGTGAGTAATGGGAGTTCCTGGCAACTTGCCAGATCAGACACTTTATAGTCTCTACAAATGGTAGGTTGTTTGTAACATGCTACAGTGGATTTTGAAAAACTGTATGTGTTCTAATCTTAGGCGATGTTCTTACAAAGCATGCAATATAACTTCACCCAAACGACCGGCTGCTTTAGGGATGGCATTAATAGTTACAAAAATTGTGTACATGTCATTAACAGCTGGGATTAGCAAGGAGATGAGAGGATGGAGATAAGGCATTAATGACATGTATAATACTGAATTATATAGACAGATAATATAAGTCATGAGACATAGAGAGATGTTGTGTTATGTCATGGTCCTCATCAGAGATGGCTATTTTGTACATTTGTGTTACTGGCTGGTGCTGGAAAAAGAAGCAGATAGCTTAACCAGATTATAACAATCAATTATTATAATTTGACTTCTGTGAGGCTAGCACAATACAATAGATGCACCAGTCACAGCTACTTTAGTTCCCGTGCAGAACACTTCTCAAGATTTTTTTCCTTTCTCATTACCTGTTATTTTTCAAGGTTTCCTGCTTGGCTGGCTGAAGAATGGTTGAATGAAATTCATTCTGAATGCATTTTCAAATATTTACTTCACCCCATTTTTCCTCATTTCCTTATTTTCGACATCTCATGTTGCCAGGAAGTCACATGGATTACCGCGCATGAGGACACACTCACTTACATGGGGCAGTTGCACGGAACCTGATAAGACAAGGAAATCACTGCTGACAATTCTGCTTCTGACCCTGGGTAATCCTTGGCAAATTTGGGTTTCCTCACTGTGCTTCCCAGCCACTGGTCAGTCAGCTAACAGCACAGTTAAGCATGGCTGTTCGAGGAAAAGTTAAGCATTACTGTTCGAGGAAACAGTTACACTTTATTTTGAATACCACTTTCCATCTGTAGAGGTTCTACAGGCAGTAATCTTATCAACATACATTCAACAAACTATCTGTTGATAAGCAATTGCTTGCGAAGGTTTGGGTTAGGTTTAGAATAATGTTTAGGGTAATGGTTAAGGTTAGGGTTATGATAAAGGTTAAGGTTAGTATAAGGGTTAGGGTTAGTAAACAGTTATTAGGTTATCAATGGTCAGTAGATAATCTGTAGAGCATCTACAGAAACAATTTTAAGATTCAAAATAGTGTTACCGAGGAAATTGTGTACATGTCACAAACATTTGCGAGAGGTAAATGAGATGAGAGGATGGAGAGACCAAGGATAACACTGATTTCTATCAGCGGACAGATAATAGGATAAGGCTTGAGAGATAGAGTTGCGTAATTCTATCTCTACTATTGGCTAGTGCTGGTACTAGAAGCAGATAGCCTAACCAGATTCTAACAATCGGCTTGATGACTGCTGTTCAGGGCTGCTGTGATCCTTGTATGAAACGACACAACCGTCTCGACTGTGCTTGTTCCTGTGCAGAACAGCACGCAATATAGGACTTTTCAACAGGTATGTAAAACGCGCTTTCTTACATTGTCTTTTCTTATATATTTTCTCCCGTTGTTTCTCAAAGTTCCTTGAATTAATTTGCCTGGTTAAAGTAAGGTTGAATGAAAGAACTCTTTTACATTTTTGAATATACATGTATATTTCCCCCTTGTTTTTCCCCCTTCCCAATTTTTGTCAAATTCAGAGTAAAAGAGGTGAGAGTAAAAGTGCTGCAACGATGTGGACACATGGATTCCTCAGAGACATGGTGACTGCAGTGTTTGCCTGTCCTTCAATGAGGGAGGAGATGTGTAGAGATCAGATGAGATGGAGACAGAGATAGATATCCCTAAACACAGTCAGCCAAGCCCTCGCTAAAACCACCCCTCTCTAAGAATAACATTTACCTTACACTTTTCTGACACTGGATCTGGGGTGATAAGGCATGTTTGGTATTTCTGCAACAGGCTCAGAATCACGCTATCTCCTGCAATCGTTGTTACGTGAACAGGGTCATGTTGGTGGATTGATAAATACTCCTGGCCTGACTGGTCACTGAAGCAGGGATTACAAAACTGACTGACTGCAACCAAGATTTTTGGTTTTCAGTGGGTTATATGTGCTCACTTAGACCACGATTTATTGAGAGATTAAGGACTGTTATGTTTTAGTTCAGTATTGTAGGTCCCAAGCTTTACCAAAGCTTTAACTTTTTTATAGACTACAGTGCTAAATCTTCTGTGCAGAGCATGCAGACAGACAACGGGCCAGTAGCTACTTCAACATCTCCGAACCCACAGTTCTACAGCAAATTCAACTGACTGACGGCATAACTTACTGGATGGCTGCACCCTGACTCCCTCCCTCAGCCTCCTCCCCACCCAATCAGAACTCAGGAATGTTTACCTGGAGCACTGCCGATGACAAACAGCCAAGGGGAGGCCAGGAGAACCGTCAGAGGTAATAGGCAGCCCCATTGTTTCCGACTCTCCAATTGCAGGAATATAGGCCGGGAGAGAGCTTGGATATATGGTCGGAATGCCCATACGCGACGTCTTTATGGTGACTGCATATACACTTTCACTGACTAGCAACACAGGCCCTCTTCTTCCTAATGTTCATTCTGCCTTGACCCTGGGTTAAGCGTAATGTTGTTATATTGCCCTCACACACCCCCCCCCCTAACCTAATAAAGCTGTTGCGCTAAATGCAGCCTCTGAAGAGCAGGTAATGAGTGTTGTAAAAGCCGGGGTCTCTGTGGAGGGGCCATAGGCAGATACAAAGGTCATACCATTAACTGGCTCAAGCACACCCAGACTGTGAGGCTAGCGCCAGACAGGGGACCAAAAGCCTTTTGGAATATTTGTCTTATTGTGACACCGGAGACTCTAAACACTGTCACAGTGATAATACAGTGATAATACAGTATGTACACATTCCATTGCAACTGTGTTGAGTCCTGTCCTGTGGTCTGTGTCCAGGTGGCTCAACTCTTATCTTTTTACAGGACTCAGCCTGCCACCTGCCCTCTTCCCTGTTACTAGACTGGACGTGATAACAGCCAGAGGTAACAATGGGGGATACCAACCAGAAACGCATGATCATGGATCCACAGTACTTATGGTGTTATCTCTGTGTAATTACGTGTGTAACAGCGAGAGGTTAGTAACCATTAGGCCTCCGGGTTTAACCAGGGTAAGTTCATAAATAACTAAATACTTCTGAATGTGAAAAAAAACTGTTTTTTTCGCATCAGTGTGGAGCATGGATGTGAGTAAACACGTGGAGTTAGTTGTTTTAATTGTTACAGGGCAATGAGTTGCAAGCAAGCAGCAATGTTTTCTCTCCAACATCACATCTTTAAAATTACATCTCCAACATCACATCCTAACCACCACATCTCCAATGTTGCATCTTAAACATCGCCTCTCCAACATCACATCTTAAGCATGATATATCCAACATCACATACTAAACCACATCTTAAACATCCAATCTCCAACATCACATCACCAATATCACATCTTCAACATCACATCTCCAACATCACACCTCCAACATCACATCTTAACCATCACATCTCCAACGTCGCATCTTAAACATCACCTCTCCAACATCACCTCTTAAGCATCATATATCCAACATCACATCTTAAACCACATCTTCATCGTCACATCTTAAAAATCAAATCTCAAACATCACGTCTTAAACATCACATCTTAAGCACTCTCTCATGCAACAAGCAATCCAGTAGTTAGATTTAATATTAGTTTCAGACCAGTCATGCAATATTCTCCATAAGGGGGAACTATGGAGGAGGGTCCCCCGGGAGATGGACTTTATTGCTGCCCGAACACATACACATTCCAGGGTCTACACCTCTCCACTCTCATCCTCTCAGGCTACATGCAAACCTGAACACATGGAAAATAGACATCCTGCACACAAGGAAAACACTGGTAACACCTGGAAATAATCAAAACAGGTGAGTGCCAGTCACACATGAACTACGTGTCTCTCTAACCTCTCACCTCTGCAGGTAAACTGTAGAACATCAAGATTATAGGTTATGTTATATTCACTGCCAGCATCGAAGACAGAAAGCACTTGCTGGTTCCCTTCCAAGACATTTATGTTTTCTCCTTTCATTTTTCAGGGCCATAAAACCTGAGTGATGGGTAAACAAACCAAGGGAGAGTAAAGAGTTGACCCTAAAGATGGACATAAATAAGCTGAACAGAGAGACATGGGGAGGGGAGGGCGAGAGGGGTAATGAGTAAATGGGTTTGGGGAGGGGAGGGGGAGAGGGAAGAGTGACAGACAGAGGGAGTGAGAGAAGAGTTCATACTTCAAAGCTTCAGACAGTTATGGCAGAAGGCTAACACCAGCCAGCACAGGCCCCATAAACCATACTCTTAGAGTAGGTTTGAAAGCTGAAAGATTAAATCAATTTTGTTTCACTTGCTTCGTAAATGCGTCCTTCTGGCATTTTTGGCCACTGATTGTAAAAATGGTGCTGTTGAGCAAAAACATGTCCCTGGATATTGCTTGTTAAATATTATGTCATATACATTAAACATCTAGGCCAAAATGGAAAGTTTGCATTTAGTTTATTTTCCCTGGCATTCTTTCTAAATTGTAGCATTTTAGCATTTCGGGCAGAAATCCCATCCAGAGACTTATATTAGCAGTTTGTATCCAAATCATCCAAAAGTATTTGAAATGTATTATGAAGCTCAACAAAGGCCCTAAGAGATTATTTTAATATGACATGCATACAATTCTATTATTGGTACAACAATTATAACATTTGTGAAACAGACGTTAATCAAGTAATGGTACAAATATGAGCATTCTTCAAGCATCATGTTAAAATTGTCAGTAGGGCTCTATGTCAAAACTTCACCATAAATTTCCTTTCAGACAATTTGGATATGATGAGTGAAAAATGCTAATACAGGTCTCTGGACTTGGATAAAATGCTAGAATTTGGAAAAAATGCCACAAAGCTAAACCAAAGCAAGGATTTATTTGGGTGAACTATCCCTTTAAGGGCTCTTTTCCAATAAAGCTAAGTTCAGAAGTAAGGGAAAGAGATTGGAATAGACAGTACAAAGAAACAAAGAAATAAAAAAGATAAACACTATCTACAGACTATCAATAACATTTCAATGAACTATCTACAAACACTAACCGTGACCTTAAACGTCATCCTCATCTGTAACACTTAAAACTTCCCTAAACATTACACTAACACTTACTATAAACCTAACCCTAATCTTAACCTTAGCAAGCATTCACTTTGTTTTTCAAAGTTTATTAATAGTATGAAAATCTGTGGCACATTTACAGATGGTAATTCTGACTATCCAAATAAAATGTAACCTGAATTTTTACAAAAATAATTATGAATAACTAATTACAATAGGATGGCTGTATACAGGGCCAAATAATACTGAGCCGATGTGAAAGCAGTATGAGGTAAGTTTTATGTACATATACTAGGTAGCAGCAGGGTACACAACAAACAGTAGCAGCAGGGAATGTTTAAGAGTGTGTGTGTGTGTGTGTGTGTGTGTGTGTGTGTGTGTGTGTGTGTGTGTGTGTGCGCATGGTAAGTCAGTATGCATGCATATACGGATTATGCATGAATGAGCATGTGTGTGTGTGTATACCCTTCAATTCTAAAGGATTAGTGCAAAACAAGGACCATGCAGATTGTCCGGTCAGACACTGAGTCATCATTAGACACTGTCAGTAGCTGTACTGGGTCCTATTGGTTGGTACTGCTGGCCATGCCTGCCTTTATACTGGTACTGCTGGCCATGCGTGCCTTTATACTGGTACTGCTGGCCATGCCTGCCTTTATACTGGTACTGCTGGCCATGCCTGCCTTTATACTGGTACTGCTGGCCATGCCTGCCTTTCTGTAGTATAGAGACAGTTTTATGACATGGACGGCTTGAGTCTTTGACTATTTTTAGGGCATTTTTGTGACACCATGTGTTGTGCGTCAACACTGTTGTTGCTTGCTCCTTGGGGTTTCAGGCTGGGTGTTTTGGGGTTTCAGGCTGGGTGTTTTGGGGTTTCAGGCTGGGTGTTTTGGGGTTTCAGGCAGGGTGTTTTG